>CADCXT010006768.1:0-39251 GCA_902806775.1 Microtus agrestis | reverse complement strand
GTTACAGGTTCATTCGAGTATTTCATGTTTTACTTGGCCTAACATTGCTTTCTTTTTCTTCTGTCATTTACGGAAAAGCAGAGGCAATTATAAAAGTCATTAAAATATGCAAGTGAGCACATTGATTGCAGGATACCTAGAAGCTTTCCCAAGTGTTGCTTTGTGTTTAATGCTGTTTCCATTAACACAGAGTAGTCTTATGTGTTTTTATCCCACAATGCATTTCATCCCACTTTATCATCCCTGTAATTAGAGGATTAACTGCCTAATCTCCAGCAGGGAATGCTCAGTCTAAAATATGTCACAAAGTTCTTTTTGACCTGGCTGTACCAAGCTGAAAGAATTCAGGGAAACCAGAGCTCTAGAGCAGTGGCTCTACTATTAGGTATACAGTACCTTTTTAAAGAATGCATCCTTAGACTCTGAGAGTGGATAAGGGTTAGGTTTAGGCAATGCTTCTTCCTTCTCATTACACTATCCTTGTCCTACACTAGATCATCAACACCACTCACATGAATCTCTTTAACAGTTTTGTAAATAGTTTTTCCTATATATCTACTCTAGTCCAATCAGTTATCAATACCATGAGGAGAGATAACTTCTAAACATGACAAATATTGACATCATTTCTTTACTTAAAGCCTTGAAAAATCTGTTGTCTTTGAAATCAACTCTAACCTCAAATTTACATTTCACAGAAGATCCTTCAACATTCTATCTTCTGCCTTTCTTATCGCCTCCCTTATACTCAGTCATCCAATGCACACCTGGCCTCAGTGGTGTTCCCTCCCAATTAAGCTTCTTTCCATCCTGCCTACCCTCAGGCTTTAGGTCTTTTCTGATCCTCTCACCTGTTAGCTTAGATTTCTTACTATTTGCTCCTGCAACATTTGCTTATCTGCTTTCTGCATAGTGAACTTATTATGTTTGCCCAAATGAGCCTCTGTGATTGATGCAGTTGCAAAATTTAGAATAGGTTTTGGAATTAAATAAAAGGTATTTCCAAGTTCAACGGGGATAATGCAAACAGAGGATGAATTGTTTTAAAAGAATCGTGGGGTATTACAATCTAAGCAGATAAAACAGGCAGTAAAATATGTAATAGAACTACAGTAATTAAATAGTATGAATAGAAATAAACAAAAGATTTATTTAGTAGAAAAAGACTTTGGAAAACCACTCTAGAGACAAATAAAATTAAATGAAGATGACGATAAACTTCTGTGATGCTGTTGTAATAGAATCACCGATTGGTAAATGATGGCATCAATTTATAAAACCCTATACACAAAAGCTAGCCACTTTATTACAAAACGGCCATACTTATCATGAAGATATGTATCATTATTGGCTAGTAAAGATCTTTTCACTTAAATAAAATCACCAAGGGCAAAGATGTGAAAGATGTGTGTGTGTGTGTGTGTGTGTGTGTGTGTGTGTGTGTACAAGTATGATTGTGGCAACAATTTCATAAATAAAATTCAAAAATTGCACAAAATATGTAGAATTAATTTTAAAATTCATTTCAGGTAATTGGTTCACTAACTATAATAGCAGTCTTTCTTCTGGTCACTCAGTACCTAATACAACATAAAGCAAAAGGCCCATAGCAATTAATCATCAGAATGGAAAAGGAGAACATTTAGTAAAAATTTAAAGTTCATAAATCAAGGATCTGAGTCATTTATATTTTACATTGTGCTATTAAAAGTCTTCCTCACTGCTTTTTGATTAGAGAATTTTACAAGATTTTTGAATTTTGAGAAGGCAGGATAGGAGAAATGGGTCCCATGACTTAATGTAGCAAAACATTATCAAGTTATCTGGCCACCAAGAAACCATGATTGGATAAGCCATAGTGCCGAAGGGAGAGCCAACTGCCACTATTCTGCTAAATGGATGTAGTATTAAACTGTGCCCCCAAGTTCTCATCTTTACACACATAAATGAACAGAGCCCTCAGTCCTCACCACAGAAACTTCCTTATGTGGTTAATGGTGGTTAATACTGAGACTCACGTCTGGTCATTGAGCAGAGAATGAGGGACTAAGGAGTGCTCAGTCCTACATAGAATATCTGGATCACAGCTCCTCCCCTAAGGGCTCTGATGTGATCTTGGAAGAGGGGTAGGAAAATTTTAAGAAAAAGTGTAGACTGCTGTAAAGCTGTGTTTTCTGGATATGGCAGGGCTGTTGATCCAACCCTCTCCCACTTAGTTAGATATGTGCTCTCAGCAGCTGTGATGCCTGCACAAGCCCTCTCCAGATAAATTCAGCCTAAATCCCAGCATGCACGGAGGAGGGGGCTCATAAAGTCTTAATTTTAGCTGAGGAGTAACTGGTAATTGATGGCTGATGGGGGGAGTTTTTATTAGGAATGTGGTTCCCAATAAGCCACTTTTGCTCAGTGGATGGCACTAGGCTCGTGCCTTAGTTACAGAACTAAGTAGACTCAGTGCCTTAAATGAGCATAAACTTGGGAGGAAATGTGGCAGGAGATATGGGAAGATGTGGAAAATAGAAGTGGGGGAGTGCTAGATCAAAACAAATTACACAATGGTATGAAATTCTCAAACAATAAATCTTAAAAATTACAGCAGAAAATTCATCATAAATGACCAAACTAAGTGTTCGATGCAAACACTTAGAACTAACACATCATTTTTTATCAAAATGAGGTTAAGTCTTTAGTGTGGATGATTAAACTCCTGGGTTCCCACTATGGCTTACTATTGCCAAGTGGTTCTTATATTTAAAGTTTGGGAAGGTAGAATACACTTCCCTTATTAAAGTTGTAATACTAGCACTTGGCATGGTGGCTTATGTAAACAAAACGAACAGTTTGTTGATATAAATGTAATGGGAGTAGAAGAGATGGTTCAGTGGTTAAGAGCACTGACTGCTCTTCCAGAGGACCACAGTTTGATTTCCAGCACACACATGATGGCTCAGACCTATCTATAACTTCAGTTCCAGGGGATTCGATGCCCTCTCTTAGCTTCATGTGGTATACAGACCAACTTGCAGACCAAGCACATATACACATCAATAAAATATATATATTATTACTTTATTGGTAGAATGATCTAGATGTTCACTGTTAATTCAGTTGTCTTGAACATGAGTGGGATAGGCTGAAGGAAACACTTAAGTCTTCAGCTAATACACCACTTTTATTGGAGCAACCTTGCAGTCAGATTTTCTTTTTTGCTACCAACCCCAGATAATGACACAGAGAGTTATTATTAATTATGAAAGCTTGACCTTTAGTTTAGGCATGTTTCCAACTAGCTCTTATAACTCAAACTATCCTGTTTCTATTAATCTACATTCTGCCATATGGCTCAGTTGCCTTTTTCCCCATTCTGTATGTCCGATTCCTCCCGTGTATCAGTGGCATAATCCTCCATCCCAGATTCTAATATAGAGTTCCTTTTTCTGTCTCGAAGTCCCGTCTAACCTTTCCTGCCTAGCTATTGGCCATTCAACTCTTTATTAGACCAATCAGAACAAAGCAGTGACACATTTTCACACAGTGTGATCAAATATACCACAACACAACTTGAATATTTTAGTATATCATTTGATGTTCTCCATCAATAGAGAGAAGATAGACACTGACGTACCTGAGTTATGGCTGTTCTTACCTCTTCTCCTTAGGAAGGGAAAGCAAGCATAGAATTTATCTCTTGTACCCCAAATACTTAAGAACTAATGAAAACTTGTATGAAGACTGATGACTTAGATAGGAACAAAAATGTGCAACTAATCACTCTTTGATATGGTAGTGAGGTGAATTTGTTTTAATACTAATTGTACTGCAATGAATCTTTACTTTGTAGGACTAGAGTATGTCTGTATGGTGGCTGTAAAGGGAAGTGCTTAGAGCGCAGCTTGCTAGCTTCAGCCTATGTGAGCACTCAAGCATGCAGAAGATGACACTGATGGGAACAGACCTCACCTGAAGATCTTTCTGGAAATAAGAGCACCAAATATAAATCAAATTTGGCCAAAGAAATAAAACATGCATACAAACATATATTTTCTGTCTTTGCCTGTGCTTCTTATTCATCTATCAACACACACGTGGATAACATATACAATGAAATGTAACATATATTAAACATTGATTACTGGTGTCCTGCAGGTACTAAATACAGGTAAGCAAAAAGTTAAAATATAGTTCCATTCCCTGATTTTCACATTGCTAACGATGTTCTTTGTCCCCTCTGTGTTGTTTAACCGCTTACCTTACATATTTAAATACCTGTTATTTGAGTCTTCTCTCTAGCTTATAGAGTATATGTGAAGCCAAGCATGGTTTTTGTTCTTATATACAAACCCAGAACCTAATGTACTGAAATGGTAAGTGCTCATTGAATATTCATGGATTGTGCAATGGAAACAAAAAGACATTTTTTTCCCATTTTGTGTGAACCATGTTGGAAAGTATGAGGAAACTGTTGTGTAATAGGAAACATTTTTTTTTTTTGATGAACAGAGCTATGAAGAGAACAGGATGTACTGATACCCAGTCTCAACATTGATACTGGAACGAAATAGAGCATTACATGCAGAACAGTCAACTTTTGGAGCACAAACACTTAGCTTTATTTTCTCCTTTGTGTATTTCTTTATTTCCTCCGAAATGTTCCTGTGAAATAAATGGAAAAGGTAATAGGTGAATTATTTATAGGGAAGTTATTCTTTCGGTGGCTGAAGAAGTTCAGGGAGGGATATGTGCTGAATAAAATAGTGGAACTCTATTTTCGAAGAGAAAGTTCCAATCAAATGTGTTTGACCTAATCATGATGAACTTGTGGCAATTAAGCTAAATAAAGCTATTAGCAAGTCAAGGGGAGGGTTATGATCTGGTTTCAAAACAATCAATTGAACTGAAGTGAGTCAGATTGAAGTTTCTGGAGTTATGTTAAACATTAAAAAACGGAAAGTAGTGATAAAACCTGTCTTCTAATGTTTCTTTTAGAAAGGCATTTATATAGTGTTTGGGATGGTGGGAAGATAAACAAGTTAGAAGGCAGTATTTCATCAGTATCCTTAAAGAAAGAATGATCATGTTTTATAAATCAATTACAACTTAGTGGACATTGCCAGTATAGGTTAAATTTTATTGCATAGTAGATAGGAATTATCTAATACTGCTGATTAGGGGTTATGAATTAAATTCTGTTACAAATCATTTGATAATTATTTTAATTATGTATGTGCCTCACTATTACAGATATATATGTAGGTTAATACATATGCATGCACATACTTAAATAAATTTGTTATCTGTTTACTATTATTCAGATCATTTATCTTTTAATGCTGTTAAAGAATGTAACTCAGATTAAATGAATGTAATTCCTATTTTGTTTTTATTAACCAAGAAAACCATACTTTTTTTTTGACAGGATTTCTCTGTAGCTTTGGAGCCTGTCCTGGAAGAAAACCATACTTTGTTTTTCTTTTGAAATACATTTCTAGGTCAACAGACCCTTAGTGATGACAATGCTTTGTCCACCATCTCCCTTCTGCTTATTGCTATTATTCTCCTGATGTCTGCTAAAGATGATTCATTAAATTAATTCCCCAAATTTATTCAATTTTTGGATATTACCATTTATAAAAATCAATTCACTTTTAATGACTCAACAATTGCTCCCCTTATTATGATAAAAAGGAAATACAAAAGATAATTTCCTTGCTTTATGGGTATGTTATTCAATCACCTCTGCAAAATCCTGGCTGGCTGAGGCTAGAAACTCTACCTTAGTGTCTGCCTAAATCACAAGCCAGTATAACATTATCACCATGCTTTTATACTGTTTCAATATTCCTTGTAAAGTTTCCGTAACTTAATTGGTACTTATGCTTGATTTTCAAGGAGTGATAATGAGTTTAATAACCAGTAACTCCGAAGGCAAGACCTAGATAATGGTGGACAAAGTCAAGTCAAATTAGAGCCTGAATTTTGCTTAACTACCTCCCATATTAAGTCTAAGAAGGATAAATCATGATTGAACATTTCAAATGATTTATTAATTTATTATTTTAGATGTTCACTTGGCACTTTACAAACTGCAGGGTACATAGATAATTTTTTGTCATGCCTTTTATTTTCTAACTCTTTTTACGTATCTATTATAGCAGAGCTAGTCAATAAAGGAAAGTTTTGTTCTTCTAATATGAAAGAAGATCTTTGACATAGATATTTACACATCTTACAATGATGTACTAAACAACCTCAAATTGTTGTTTCCCCTTATTATGACTCTTTTTGGGAAACTTCCATCTCTCTCTATCTGTCTCTTTCTACATATATGTACAAAAATTTATATTTGTAATCATATGCTTGTATTTGTGTATGTATATAGACATATATTTATAGTAACCATATACTCTCTACACAATGTAAAATTCACATTTTTCAAAAAACAAGTGAGAAATAGAGTTAGAATAATAAAGATACTTAGAACTTCATATATTGTGGAATAAGCATCTCTTCATATATGTTTATATAACTTCTCTCTATATATATATTCATACATTTTAAAATAACATTTATACATTTCTAAGTAACACTTCTTTATTTTGTTTTTCCCTCATGGGCTGATTTTCTCAGTGATAAGGTATATTAGGCTGTGAATTAGTACAGAAATGATGTTTCATTAAATACATTTCTCTTTGAGTATTTTAAAATTTATCACTCGTTATATAGTACAATTAAAACTTTTAAGCATGAAAATAAGGCAGACGGGCAATGGTGGCACACGCCTTTAATCCCAGCACTTGGGAGTCAGAGGCAGGCGGATCTTTGTGAGTTCGAGACCAGACTGGTCTACAGAGCTAGTTCCAGGACAGGCTCCAAAGCCACAGAGAAATCCTGTCTCGAAAAACCAAAAAAAAAAAAAAAAAAACCTGAAAATATGGGATCTACAAATTAGTTAATCAAGGGAGAGAATGAGTCATACATTGCAAAATCACATATATTTGTCTGACATGGTTCAACTTCTATTTTAAAGGAAGCTTTCTTTTTAGCTTCTGTACCCATCAGCCAACTAACATATTTGTGTGTGTGTATGTGTATGTGTGTTTGTGTGTATTTCTGTGTGTGCGTGTGAAGTTGTAGAAGGCATATTTCTGACAGAGATCATTTTATAGCAAAGTATTTCCCAAAAATTTGTTATAAGGAGCTCAACTACAACTTGGAAGGAATTAGTTAGCAGTGAAATAAAATTGTGTAAACATATCCAGTGTTGGGTGAATTGGATTTCAGCCATGAAAATATTTTTATAATGAAAAAATTTTGGTATACTTTCTCCACATGATTGAGGCCACTTATTGATGCCTAAGCTAGCCTCAGTTAGTATCTAAAAACAATGAATTTTTTTCTAAAAGACATGAAGGTTAAGAAATGTAAGCCAATGACACATATGGAGTTGAGACACTGTTACAGAAGAGGATGTTCAAGATGCAGTTTGAAGATGTCACAGAAGTGTTTGTCAGATGAACATTCAGCTGGGAATACAAGATTAGAGTCATCCTGGGCATGTAAAATCCCTGCAAGTCAGGTCTCTAGGAATATAGTCATGTGAGAAATAGCTGGACCTGCTGTAAAAACTCCTGACAATACCAGAGAGAAAGTCCTGGAACTGTGTTACAATATAGGGCTTTTACAAAAGAAAACATCATATGCTTTCCAGGAAATAAATGACCCCAAGTTTGTAGTCAGACTTTGTGGGGGACCACCAGCTCACAAGTAAGGACACAGACTTCATATTAATTATGAAAACTTGGCTTTTAGCTTAAGCTCATCACCAACTAGCTCTTATAATTCAGATAAACCTGCTTCTATTAATCTACACTGTGCCACATGGCTTTTACCTTTCCTCAGTATGGCATGCCCAATTTGCTCCAAGTTTGCTGGTGATATCTCTATGGCTAAATCCCCCATCTTCTTCTTCTCCCCCTCCAGAAATCCACCTACCTCCCCTGCCAAGCTATTGGCAATTCAACTTTTTATTACACCAATCAGAGTAATACATCTTCACACATTGTGCAAATATCCCACAACATTTCTCCCTTTTTGGCCACTTAGCTCTTTATTAAACCAATTTCAGTGACACATCGTCACACAGTGTAAACAAGCATTCCACATTACAAATCAGCTGGAATAACACCAAAGGTGCTAATGAAGAGACCAAATCAAAAGAGAAGCAACAGTATCTCACCCTCCCTCATGGTTTATAAGTCTCTCCATGTACTAATTATGTCAGTTTTCCCTTAGATAATGATATGGAATTTCAGCATTAACACTGGACATGTAGGTATCAACTGCTATGTCAATTAGGAGAAAAAAGTGTGAAAGAATTTGTTGCATTTGGTTTTGCAAGCCAGAGAAGATAATGTGGTCACTCTAGTTTTTTAATTTTTCAATTTTATTTATTTTTCAATTTTCTTTTTTCTTTTATATTAAAACAATATTTTTTATTTTACATACCATTCCCAGTTTCCTCTCCCTCTCCTACTACCACTCCTACTTTTTGCCCAATCCTACTCCCCATCCATTCCTCAGAGACGATTAGGAATTGCTCAATCCTTAGCGATCAGAGAAATGCAAATCAAAACAACTCTGAGATGCCATCTTATACCTGTTAGAATTGCTAAGATCAAAAGCACTAATGACAGCTTATGTTAGAGACGATGTGGAGTAAGGGATCACTCTCCATTGCTTGTGTTAGTGTTAGCTTGTACAGCTGCTTCAGAAATCAGTATGTTGGTTTCTTAGAAAATAGGGAATCAATCTACCTCAAGACCCAATGATACTACTACTATTGGGCATATACCTAAAGGATACATATTCATACCACATGGATGTTCATTCAACTATGTTCATAGCAGAATTATTTGTCATAGCCAGCACCTGAAATCAACCTAGATGCCCTTTACCAGAAGAATGGATAAAGAAAATGTGGTATATTTACAGAATAAAGTGTTAATTAGTGCTTTAAAAGCAATAACATCTTGAAATATGCAGGTAAATGGATGAAACTAGAAAAAAAAATCCTAAGTGAGGTAACCCAGAATCAGAAAGACAAATATAATATGGACTTACTCATAATGGTTTTTGTGAATCAGCCTACAATTCCCAACTCCAGGGAACCTAGACAGCAAAGACGACCCTAAGAGAAATATACATGGGTGTAAATAGAGAGCTGCTAATTTCTGATAAGGTATGTGTGCCATTACTTACCCTTAGGATTACCAGGCTGGTCATGGATGTGCGCCATAGAAGTCAAATTTTGGTAGGACTGTAGTTACACCATGCATTTTGTTATCATGAAGGCTAGTTCTCCGAGAAGATACAGTCAGATCAGTTTCAGCTGAGGAGTCTCTGAGCCTTGTTTCAGAAATTCATGGTATCTTCATCAATAAGAACTAACCTTCCACCCTTTGTAGAAAACCAAGAGTAACAGCAATAGGCTGTATGTTTTAAATAGGCCTGGTCAACAACTCAAAAGGAGGCCTGTCTTGTGTTGAGGTTTTGTTATGTAGTCATTGGTTCTGGGAGATAGCACTGTCAGCTCAGATGAGAAAATATCTTATTTAAGATTTTCTTCTTACTTTATCTCTCTTTCTCCTTCTAAATTTACCCCTATTATGTCTCCTTAAAGAGTCCCCCAATCCCCTTACCAGATCACTCTTTACCCTCTTCCTCTCCACTTTTCTATTTACCTCCTTCTTACCCCCAAATAAGCCCCCATTTCCCATTTCCCTAATCAGATTAGTCATACTTTGCTATATTCCTCTCTCCTGCTCTCCAATTTCCATCTTCTGGCAATGGTTATGTTTTACTTTCCTGGTTTCCAAAGTTACCTCAGGTCACCTATTCACATGTGAAGATCTAGATTTAGAAGCCTCCAGTGAGAGAGAACATGCAGCATTATCTAGGTCTAGGTTACTCAAGCAACATTATAATTTACTTCCACCCAAGTTTATTATTTCATTTTCTTTACAGCTGAGTTCATATTACATAGTGTAAATGTACTACATTTTCATTACTCATTCATTGGTTGGAGAATATTCAGGTTTTATTTTTTTCATTTTAGATATTTTGAATAGAGTAGCAGTGAACAAGGTTGAGTAGGATATCAAGTCTTTTGGGCCTATGCTGTGGAGTGATATTGCTGGATCGTATGGTAGATTTATGCTTAGGGTTTTTTTTTTTTTTTGGTTTTTCGAGACAGGGTTTCTCTGTGGTTTTGGAGCCTGTCCTGGAACTAGCACTTGTAGACCAGGCTGGTCTCGAACTCACAGAGATCCGCCTGCCTCTGCCTCCCGAGTGCTGGGATTAAAGGCGTGCGCCAACACCGCCTGGCTTATGTTTAGTTTTTGAGAATTTCCTGTGCTCATTTCTGTAGCAATTTCACCTGTCATCCATCCTTCCATTAGTGAATGAGGGTTCTCTTTTCCCTACACTCTGTCATTTGCTGATGGTAGTTCCGTTGATATTTTCCATAGAATGCTAGGTTTTAAAAATAGATGTTTGAGTTGTTAACCAGTTTCCTAAAAATGTTAAATGAAATTTGGTTTAAGTTTTGGACACAATTTCCAGCAATTTTTAAATAACCATAAGTGCACTTCTGCTTCCTTTAAAACTACAAATATATATATATATATGTATATATATATATATACATATATATATATATATATATATATACCATATGAATGTCTGGTGCTTGCAAAAACTCTACGAGGGAATAGTATCCCTTGGAATTGAGGCTGCAGATGGTTGTGAACCCTTATGTGTATGCCGAGAAATGAACCCTGTCCTCTGCAAAAGCAGCAAGTACTTTAACACCCGAGCAATCTCTCCAGACCCAATTCTGCCATTTTGAAATACATATTTATGCAAAACAGTACTTTTCTCATTGACAATGAGAAAATGAATGTTTTGGCCCACCCCAAACAGTGTTGAAGATGCTCATGTCCTGCATTATCAAATATTTGGGCAAGTCTTAATTATTTATGCAAAAATAAATGAACATAACCATATTATTAACATATAAATGTGCCTTGTAAATGTTAAAGTTATATATCTCTAATGAATTGCTTTGGGGAAGGCTTCCATATGTGATTCCACAGTATATAGATTGCACATTCAATTTCTAAAATAAGTTTCCTATGATTTATCATCAATAAATGTTTTATGTGTATACCTATGCTTGGGGTTGCATTAAAGTTTCATGGGGGAAAAAGGTTGTGAAAGGAAGAGGTTTAAGAAGCACATGCACAAAGCAGTAGTTCTTAGTCTTTATAGTTTCTAATATATTTATTTTATTTAGTATTTATTTATTGAATATAAATGATACAGAGTATGTCTGTCTGTACTCACATGTGCATGGTCTAGCATGCATGAGAAGATCAGCAGACCTCTTGCAGAAACAGGCCTTCTTCTTCCACAATGGACCTGAGGACCACATTCAAGACATTCAGGCTTAGAAGAATACATCTTTATTCAGGGAACCATTTAGATGGCACAGTTCTCAGAGTCTAATGAACATGAGAGATACGTAGAGAGTTTATGACTCCATTTTCTGTGTATTATCTCTAGCAGTCTTGATTCAATTGATTCTAAGAATGGTCTACATACATTTAAATTTCCGTAAATCTCCCAGAGCTTTGAGAACTTCAGCATCAGTTAAACAAAGAGTACTGGCCTGGCAAACAGTTTCTGATCTGCAGTTGTTTGATGTGGGAGTGTCATATATCAATCTGTTGATTTCATTGGTTAAATAAACTGCCTTGGCCCTGATAGGTAGGAACATAGGTGGGTGGAGTAAACAGAACAAAATTCTGGGAAGAAGAGGAAGTGAGGTCAGAAAGCATGCAGCTCCGCTCAGAGCCGGATGCCTCAGAGAGAGACCCCATGCTCCTGTCTCGCGGGCAGACAGGATAGCTCTGCTCTCTGAGGCACACGCGATGAAGCTCCGACCCAAGATGGATGTAGGCTTGAATCTTCCTGGTAAGCGCACCTTGGGGTGCTTACTCATATTATTAGAAATGGGTTAGTCCAGGTGCGAGAGTTAGCCTAGAAGAGTCATGATAGAAATGGGCCAAGCAGTACTTAAAAGAATACAGTGTCCATGTAATTATTTCGGGTAAAGCTAGCCATGAAAGCGGCCGGGGTGTTGGGGATGCAGCCCCGCCACTTCTTATTTCAACAGTTGTTGCTCTGAGTAATATCAGAGTATTTTCTCAAAGTTGTTTTTTAAAGTTGATGAATTTGGACTCACACTATGAAAACATCAACTATTCTATAATGCTCTGGATAGCTGGTTACCATCATAGCTATCGGAGAAATAGTGCCCTTCTCCAAAGTGACAGTTTTCCTGGGGTTTACTGAGAGGATCAAGAAAAGCAAACCCCACTCTGATATTTTGGATGAAACTGAGATTTTTCTTGATAAAAGTCTCTAACCAGTCAAAGTGATGTTTCTAGGATTGAGCTTGTCTGTTATTCATGCGGAATGACTCAAAGTTTAAGTTGTAATACATAGGCTGGACATCGAGTCTTCTCTCTGAAATACTCTCTATTATCCTTACATATCTTTTTGTAGAAAAGAGACTCTGCCTGATCTTCATGGCCCCAAAGGTGAGATATGAACCTATGACAATTCAACTCCTGGAAGAGCAGCTGTGACTCAGGCTCTTTTGATCTAGTGGAACAGAACTAGAAAAGAAATAACAGGAGAAAGAGAGGTGTTAACTGTAACTACGCAAGTCACAAAAGAGGAATTCAGTGGGGAAAATGGATACTAACAGTAGGGTATGGGGGTGCAGCCACAAGATGGCTCTAGAAGAACCACGGGTCATGTGGCATGAACAGGGGGTGAATTTTGCTGGTGGACAAGTGCTCATCCCTCAAGACTAAGGAGCAGAAATGGTCACCTCAGGTGGAGTCACCCCTATCACTGCCTGGGAAACCTTCCTAGACACCCTATGTCTATTTAGCTAAAGAGTATGAAACCTATGAAATAATATCGAGGACACAATTCTTCAGTTTCTTTGTCAATCAATGTGTCTCTTCTCCATACTATAAACAGCATTTCCTGAGTTTCAACTATTCCAAGAATCAGAAGGCAAGGGCAGCAGTCAAAATTTTTGGCACCTCTACTCAGCAGCTCTTCATCAGTGCACTCTCTTTTTCTATTTTTGACTAGGAGAAACTTGTCTGTAATCAGGAACCTGGTAGCTGCCAGATATATGTACCCTGGATTTTTGCTCCCTGAAAGTCAGCTCTCAGTAAACTCTACAGTGGCTTGAAGAAGGTTGTTTCCCTGGGCATAAAAGCATTCTTCTTCCTCAAGCACTTTGGCAATTTCTTTCTCTTTTAAAATCTACACCGTGAGTCAGGATCCAAGATGTGGAAGGTGCCACACAATGCTCTAGTAATGAGCCATATCCCAATCATATTTGTTATTTCTTATGTGCTATTGTCTCCACCTTCGAGGAGGACCCCTCTTACAGTAGTCTTATGGTTGGGATGGGCATAAGATAAACAACTGTTGTGCTTACAGTAGTACTTGAAAACAAAAGAGGAAAAGATCATTTTATTGAAGGAGGCTTATTAGCAATCTGTATGTATAACCTGTGTTTGAAATGACAAGATACAACTTACATAGATGTTTTTTATTAATTGAAATTATAAGGAAATAGAGTAGAGATTCTAAATGTGACACTTATTAATAGGAGGTAATTGGAACCAGGACACTCAAGGATGCTTATCAAATAGGTTAGAATCTCATTAATTCAGTTCCTCCACACAAGGAGAAAGCCTACAGGGCTCTTAATTATAAATATGTTCAAATATTATTTTCTCTAAATTAGTCATGATTGAGAGGAAACCTAACTAAAGTAAAAATCTGCATGAAAATACTCAAATTTAAGGCTCTCAACATCTAAGAATAGAAATTAAGTTCATATGTAAGTAATGTTTAACATTTGTAGACTTTGCATTCAAGTGGAATTCTGCATTTTCAAGTTTCTTGATTCTACTCATTGCATGCTTGCAACATTATTGTTTAAAATGCATTTTTTTATTTTTTTATTAGTTACTTATTTATTAAAGATTTCTGCCTCCTCCCCGCCACGGCCTCCAATTTCCCTCCCCCTCAGCCGATCAAGTCCCCCTCCCTTGTCAGCTCAAAGAGCAATCAGGGTTTCCTGCTCTGTGGAAAGTCCAAGGACCACCCACCTTCATCCAGGTCTTGTAAGGTGAGCATCCAAACTGCCTAGGCTCCCACAAAGCCAGTACGTGCAGTAGGATCAAAAACCCATTGCCAATGGCCGGGTGGTGGTGGGCACACCTTTAATCCCAGCACTCGGGAGGCAGAGGCAGGCGGATCTCTGTGAGTTTGAGGCCAGCCTGGTCTACAAGTGCTAGTTCCAGGACAGGAACCAAAAAGCTACGGAGAAACCCTGTCTCGAAAAACCAAAAAAAAAAAAAAAAAAAAAAAAACATTGCCATTGTTCTTGAGTTCTCAGTAGTCCTCATTGTCCGCTATGTTCAGCGAGTCCGGTTTTATCCCATTCTTTTGGCTCAGGTCTAAAATGCATTTTATATGATTTTTTTATTATTTATTTATTTTATTTTTCTCCATCAACAGCTTCAACTGGGTGTGGGGCAACAGAATCATTCCAAGTACAACCATGGGTGTGGGGTTCCCCACAGTCTCCCCAGAGCTATGGTTCCTGCAATGATCTCTAGGGGGAAACAGCTCCCAACAGATCCCCTCCCCCCTCCCATACAAAGGCAGGCAGCTATCAAGTGGAGAGCACCAGAGTCAACCATGGTGTCAGAGCAAAGGAGAAGGGACTGAGACAAGGAGAGACCCTCCTCTCGAGTGGTGAAGCAATCCATCTCTCCTGGGAACAGAGGGGTGCCCGATGACTCCTAGGTTGAGTGGGGACCAGGCCTTTTTTTTTCCCCCTTACCCTTCCTAGGGTTCCCAGGGCCCTGCCTTAGGTTGGGGGATTATCCTGCCATAAGTCGCCCGTCCTTGGAGCTCCTCAAATAAAAGGCATCTAGCAGGATTAAAGTAAGCAGATCCCAGGGCACCCTGTCTTAGGCCATGTGGAGAGCGCCCTCATACCTGAACCATGCCATGTTGAGCCGGTTTCTACAACCTCTGTATGGTGTGCTATTCAGGCGAGGATCCACACTAACTCCCGTCATTGGGCCCCTGCGTCTGTCATTAATGAAAAGACTGTGAGGAGCTCCTCAAACAAAAGATATAGTGATATAATTTTGGCACCAATAACTCCATCTCCAGATAAGAAGAAAGGGCTTTTTCCCAACCCAGTATTCACCTTTTAGTCTGGCCTATGGTATGACCACCTTCCTAAGTGCCTACTCCACATAAAGTTACGTGTGCTGCCTGCCAAAAAATTAGGGCAGTGTAAAAGGGATCAAAATCCAAAATTTTTAACATATGCATTAAAACCAAACACTTTACAACATGTGTCAAACTTTACCCATTATCTATAAGCAGTTACAAATATCATTAGCTCAAATTCAGTAGGAGTACAATGACATTATTAAAACTATATTTAAATTATATTCGAAAATACACTTGAATTTTAATTTTTTTGTTTTGAACTAAAACTAATTTTCTCCCTGTTTCAGGGTGTTCATCACAAGTTTCCAGGTGCGACTTCTTCACTCTTTAGTTACTGAGAACAGATACAGAATTTCCATGGGCTGTTCCTGAGGTAAGTGCAAGTCCTGCTTAAATCCATGAATGTGAAATATATTATTGAAGCTGTTGCTGTCTTTATCTTATGTGTTTTACCTCCTATTCTTAGAGATTTTCTTCTTTAAACAGAACACAAACAACCTAACACACACAAACACACACAGAGAAACATACTCATACACACACACACACCAGTTTTATGGATCATTCAAACAGCTATAGTATAGTGTGAATTTTTTATTTTATTCACTGAAAAGTCTCTGAATTGTCTCCCTTTCTTTCTTTCTTTCTTTCTTTCTTTCTTTCTTTCTTTCTTTCTTTCTTTCTTTCTTTTTCTTTCTTCCTTCTTCTTTCTTTCTCTTTCTTTCTTTCTTTCTTTCTTTCTTTCTTTCTTTCTTTCTTTCTTTCTTTCTTTCTTTCTTTCTTTCCATTATCTATATCTATCCGTGTATCTATGTATCTATCATCTATGTATCTATATTCTATCTATCTATCTATCTATCTATCTATCTATCTATCTATCTATCTATCTATCTATCTTCATCATCATCTATCTATATCTATCTATTTCCAATATCTATAATCCATCATCCTCTCATTTATTATCTAGCTATCTATCATCATTTCGTAATTTATCTTTTTCACTGTCCTTTGAAGTAATTTCTCCAGTCATACCTGTCTGACGTTTTCATGTGCTTTCTCTATATAATGTCTCTCTCTAACTGACAAATTCTTTGTAATTTTTGAATAAACAATGGCATTATTAACTCTCTTCACAGGTCCTTTTCATCTCCTCTCTAGCATACATTACTGAAATGACTTTCTGACTTTTTTGGAACATCTTTATTCCCAGGGCATAGATGGGACTCTGAATCAAAACTTTTTATAGCAAGTTTATACATGTATTTTCATGTCTCAGTTTCTATTATTCTCATTTAACTTTATGTCATCAGTGCACAGTGCATGACTAATAAATTGAAAGAGTTTATAGAATCAATAGGCTCTGAATGAAGGGTGATTGACAGAGTAAGATCAGAGGCTATGCTACTAAACTATTCACATGATGAATGTGCTTCTCATTCCCAGGATGTTTCTCAAAGAAGTGTATATATACATCAGATAATTTACAAAGATGATGTGAGGATTCATACCTTGCAATGAACAGAGTAATTTAAGATGCAAAATAGGGTTCAGACTAGACCAAGACTATCTGCACAACCATCTTCTTTTATTTTATTTTTTTAAATTTATTTATTTATTAAAGATTTCTGCTTTCTCCCCGCCACAGCCTCCCATTTCTCTCCCCCTCCCCCGATCAAGTCCCCCTCGCTCATCAGCTTGAAGAGCAATCAGGGTTCCCTGACCTGTGGGAAGTCCAAGGACCACACACCTCTATCCAGGTCTAGTAAGGTGAGCATCCAAACTGCCTAGGCTCCCACAAAGCCAGTACATGTAGTAGGATCAAAAACCCATTGCTATTGTTCTTGAGTTCTCAGTAGTCCTCATTGTCCACTATGTTCAGCAAGTCCAGTTTTATCCCATGCTTTTTTAGACCCAGGCCAGCTGGCCTTGGTGGGTTCCCGATAGAACATCCCCATTGTCTCAGTGTGTGTGTGCACCCCTTGTGGTCCTGAGTTCCTTGTTCATGCTCTATCTCCTTCTGCTTCTGATTTGAACCTTGAGATTTCAGTCTGGTGCTCCAACGTGGTTCTCTGTCTCCTTTCATCGCCTGATGAAGGTTAATATTCAGGAGGATGCCTATGTGTTTGTCTTTGGGTTCACCTTCTTATTTAGCTTCGCGAGGATTGTGAATTATAGGATCAATGTCCTTTATTTATGGCTAGAAGCCAAATATGAGTGAGTACATCCCATGTTCCTCTTTTTGGGTCTGGCTTACCTCACTCAGGATAGTGTTTTCTATTTCCATCCATTTGTATGCAAAATTCAAGAAGTCCTTGTTTTTTATTGCTGAGTAGTACTCTAATATGTATGTATATATTCACAACCATCTTCATACAATTGACAAACTAACTGAAAGATGATAAATATTTTTGTGTGGCTACAAGTATGAGAAAACCACAGAAAAGCAATTCAAAACATCTTTTTGTGCTGTTCTTAGAAATACTATTAGCCCCTAAAAAGTGTTCTCACACAAATCACACATGTAAAGGCAGTAGAATAAGCCTTATGAATTAAGTGAAGAAGAACTGTGGGACCACTGGCAATGAGTCCAGGACTTATATCTTATTTCTTTTTTTTTGTTTGTTTGTTTTGTTTTTTGTTTTTCGAGACAGGGTGTCTCTGTAGCTTTGGGTGCCTGTCCTGGAACTAGCTCTTGTAGACCAGGCTGGCCTTGAACTCCAAGAGATCTGCCTGCCTCTGCCTCCTGAGTGCTGGGATTAAAGGCCTGCGCCACACCACCGCAGGCCTATATCTTAGTTCTTGAGCTGGTGTTTTGAAGCCCATTCTCTTTGGAGGGATCCCTTGCTCAGCCTAGATAGAAAGGGAGAGAGTGTTGGTCCTGCCTGAAAGTGATATGCCAGACTTTGTTGACTCCCCATGGGAAGCCATACCCTCTCTGAAAAATGAATGGGAGTGGGGTGGAGAGAAGGTGCAGGGAGCAGTTGAAGGAGCAGAGAGAGTGAGAACTGGGATTGGGATATAAAATGAGAAAAGATTGTTTTAAAATAAAAAAAGATAAGTGGTAACCATTAAGCCATTTAAGTGTAGCAAATGGAATCACAATAGCAAAAGTTGATCTAACTCTCTAGAATTTGTATAAGGGAAAAACTTATCTACCTTGTTAATTAAAGAATCCAATCAACATTATAGTAAGATTTCTATTTTTAAAAAGTATGCAAATCCAGTAGAGATTAATGATATACAATTTAAATAAAATTATGTGAAATAAAACGCGTGGCACCAGATGTTTAGAATGAGGACATGAAACCTTCAAGGTATGTTTGAGGGGAAGGGTTTTAACTAAATGAGGGAGAATACAACCAGAAACATCTGGAAGAATCCAGAGCAGGGAATGAATGTGGTAGACTGAACATGGCCAGTAGACTGAACCAGGCCTTGAAAGGAGAAAGAGATGGGGAGAGGAAGAAAGGAAGAGAAGAGAGAGAAAAAGAAAAAAGAAGAGAGAAGCAAGAGAGAATGGGCTAAGTGGACCGAGAGAGAGTGTGTAGATGAAATGTCAGGGTTATGTGAGAATCAGAAACTGGAGGGAGGAACACGTATGAGCTGGAAAAGTTTAGGGTGGGGGGCAGGGTGGAAGAGCTGAGAGGAGCAGCAGGTATCAAGTGAGCCTGGAGGCCAGCAGGTAATTTGGTATGCAAATAGACACAAGAGTTATCCATTTATCCAAGTTTCTTTTGGATCTGATAAAATAACTCAACTCTCCCTGTTGAAATCATGTTTACCCTACAACCTCATAAAAGTAACTTTACTTTGGGTAGAGTATGTAGTGGCTGAACTGACACAAATGTCGTGTCTGTCTAATGAATATTTAAATTTTAAATTGCAAATTGTTCTTGTCAACCAATAATATATGACTTCATTTAACCTGAGTAAGGAACTGGGAATCATCAATGTGAGAATACTGATGCATTAAATGTCATGAAAAGCAAAAGAGAAGCAGAGAGCCTTGGGTAGTGCTGAACCAAATGAGTGGTGCCATCACAGCCAGAAAGGTGATCTGAAAATAGCCTAAGATAGGAGGTAATATTTTGCCTTTTATTAATTTTTATATGAAAACAGATGCATTCATGTATTTTTTCAACGAAATAATGGGAACTGGGAACTGGGAGGAGAAAGAGATACTAATGGTTATATCTAAAGAGCATGTTCTGTCTGGCCAGTCACTATTGGAGATCACAATGTTCGCAGCTCTGATACTTTACATAATACATGTCAGTATGTTGAAAACTAGTCAGAAGGGATGAAGCTTACCGGTCAGTAAAAGCTTGACTTCATTATGTTTTCTGACAATGCTTTGGTTTCTTCAATAATGTTTTCTCTCTCAAGTTCTGGAGAGAAATCAAGAACACTGGCAATAATCTGTAATGTTGGATGCAGCAGGTAGTAATGGGACTTTACTAACAAATCCAAAAGAAGCACTGAACATTTTATTTGTTAGCCTCTGGTGTCAAGTAGAGGCACAGTTGCCTTTTTATAAGGTAACTTTATTTTTTCTGTGTATGTGTGCCTGTGTCTGAATGTGTGCCTCTATGTGTGTGTGTGTGTTTGTATGTGCATGCATATTTTAGGAAGCTTCTACAGTAGTAAATTTCGGTATATTTTAAAATTTATTTAGTATTATTTATCCCGTAGCATCTTTCCTCCTCTTGTCTACCCTACCATCTGCTATCTACCCCACTTTATGATTTCCTTTCATTATTTCTCTTTAGCCCATTATATCATTCATTCCTTGAAATTTCTTCCCTTTTGTAATTCTTGACCTCTGTGGGTATTGAAACAAAAACACACATTTCTGAAGATTCAAAGCTGACAACCAAAGTGAAAGAAAGGCCATTGCATTTTTCCTACTGGATGGGTTACCAGATTCAGAATAATTGTTTGTAACTTTTGCAATTTTTTTCTTAAAAGCTGATATTTTCTTAACATCCCATTGTGAAAATGCATCATATTATTATCAACTTTTCACCAGTTGATAGGTATTAGGCTGTTTCCACTTTCTGGCTATTGTGAATAAAGCAGAAATGAACACAGATGAGAAATACCTCCAAAATAAGGAACTTTGTGTGTATATAGGAGTGGTATGTGTGGATTATATGATATTTCTATTTATATCTTTTTTGAGAAACCCTTATATTGATTTGTACAATGGTCATACCAGTCTCTCTCTCTCTCTCTCTCTCTCTCTCTCTCTCTCTCTCTCTCTCTCTCTCTCTCTCTCTCTCTCTCTGTGTGTGTGTGTACTTGAATTCTATAGACTTTTAGAGTTACCTACCAGACATGAAATTATTGGATTTCATGCATTCAGATGAATATTAGCATATATGAAATAATTCTGAGAGTAGTATACTCCCTACTATTAGAAATGTGGAGACAATTTGTCCATAAAATTTGAAAAATAGTATAGATATAAACATGTAGCATGATTAATAAAAACTCAGAGACAGATACTGGGTTCAATCTGAAGACCAGAAAATAAAGTAGCCAGCCACTGGCTCTTACTATGACCTCAGTCTGAAGATGTTGATCCTGCCTCAAGGAAACCTGAGAATGAAACTGAGACTGGAGCTGTCTGCTCCCATTTTATAATCCTCTCTAGTTCTGGGATTAAGGGCATGCACCACTGCCACCTGGCTTCTGTGACATAGTAGTGTGGCTTCTGGGATTAGAAGTGTTTTTCATTGTGGGTACTGGGATTAAATGAGTGTGTCCTTTCTGGCTGGTCAGGATGGCTGGCCAGTGTGCTTGTTTTATTTTTCTGATCTCCAGGCAAGCTGTGTTTATTAAAATAAAAATGAAATGCCACTACATTTCCCCTTTTTGTCTAAAATAAAAGGAGGCAATAACTAATATAAAAAAACTATATACAATAAATATTATAACTATATATAGTATATACAGGAAATAAATATGCCAACAATTTGTAGTCCATTTGCATTTGATAATTTCAGAGAAAATACTCCATATCTATTCTATTTTGATGAGTCCAAAGTCTTGTACACTTTCTATTATAACTTGCTTTCTGTATCAGGTAAACAAGCAAAACTAGAACTATCTAGTTTTCAACTATCTCAGAGATCCAAGAAGGAAATCATATTAACTGAGTAAGCAGAAAGTGCAAGCAAGCCACTTTCAAAAATTGTGAGTAATAACTGAAGCATCTGGTTCCTGGACAGTCACCCAAAGTTTCTCTGCAACATTGGGACATTCATCTTTGGCCTATAGGTCTTGCATATCTGATAGACTTTTCTATGAAATAGGATTTTCTGAAGGGCTTTTCCTCCTTGTCTTGATAATGTTTGACTGTAACATGTGGGCCATTCTCCTTGGGGTTTCTGTTCCACCCAGTCCCCCAGCCATTTAGTCCCAGAGAAAATCACACAGAGGACTCCATAAGATTATAAACTGATTGACCCATTAGCTCAGTCTTCTTATTAGCTCTTCTAGCTTATATTAACCCATTATTCCTATCTATGTTAGCCACATGGCTCGGTACTTTCACAGTAGACAGGTCACATGTTGCTTCTTCCATGGTCTGGGCTGGACTGGCGGAGGGAGCTTGCTGCTTCCCAGAATTCTCCTATTCTCATCGCCCCTCCTCTACTTCCTGTCTGATTGACCTGCCTATACTTCCTTCCTGGCTAATCAGTGTTTATTTAAAACACAGTGGGAAGACATGACAACATATATTCAACTTTGTTCTTGCATTCTTGGCATAACCCTGGAAGTGATTGATGCTTAAATGGCATGGGGTGTTGCTCTTCCATGCATCTTCCACAATAGGCAGTTGGCTTGTCCAGATGAGATCATCTCAAGTGGGGAGGGAGATGAGCAGTTTGCCAGAATAAGAAGTGGGCTGTGTTAGTCCATGCTTTCCTTCACCAATGCTTGTGTACCCTTCTGCCCTCTAACAGAGGTCACACACAATGCCAGCTTCACTGCAAACACCAAAACCAACTCAAAAAGTGATATTCACAGCTATCATCTCAACTTAATAAGGAAACATTAATAGATTATGGATCTTTTTTATATTAAAATATTTTTCTCATAACATACTTGATTATTTTCTCCTTTTTTACATGACAAGGGAGATAGTAAACACACACTAGAAAATTTTATGAATAGAAATTTTAAACAAAAATCTTATATTTTGTCTAAGATTTTTCCCAATTTATATTTCTGTCGCACCAGGAGTGTTTCCATTTCAAAGAAGTATCATAAGGTTACTGCTGCTATTCTTATGTTTAGTACATTAACTAGTCAAAAAGAAGTACTTCCCCACCCGTCAAAGTCACAACACTTTCCATGTTTAGTAGCCACTGTGTTTCACTGTGATGTTTTGCTCTTCATTCCCGTTTTCATTGTGAATAAAGATGTTTGTTTTGTCCCATAATAACTCTGCAAGTTAAGGCAATTTTCTCAGTTATTTTACAATTAAGTTATTTGCTTTAAGTTTGTATTTTTTTCAGGTTACTATGAAAAATCATTTTTTTACATGTTGGATAAAACAAAACAACAAACCACTGGATTTTAGTTATATTTGCAGAATACTTTCTTTAAAAACAAACTCATTCTTTTGAAATGCACATGGAATTTGTTCTCATAGGATTTATATTATTATTTGCCAGGGGAAAAAAAGCCCCAACCCATTAAAAGTATTTAAAACAATTTTTTTCTCTAACCACAATGTAATCAGGTTTAGAAATCAGTAATAGAAAAATATATGAATACCTAGAAATTAAATAAAGCACCTCTGAGTTCGAGGAAGAAGTTGTAAGGGAAAATATTTGAACTGAATGAGAAAGAGAATATGAGAAGTAAAAGGCTGATCTTTGAAAAGTGTTGAATTCAAACTGCTAAGCTCCAGCATGATTGACAAGGAAGAGCAAGAAAATATTCCCAGAAATAAAGGAGTTTTCCATTACAGGCTTTGCAGAAATGAAAGAGGTGATGATGATCTTTTAGTAGGAACAATTCTACACACATCTACCTGGACATTTATGTGCAACAAACTATTTCCTCAATAGATACAAACTGCTCTGATTTAAACACTGTGGAACAGATAACCTGAATGTTCCCATATCCATTAAGGGAATAAAATGTGAAACTTGAATTATCTATCCTAAAATCTTGAAGACCAGGCATTTTTATAAAGATTCTGCAGAATATTTCAATATGCAGTAGCATCATTTTCTCTACACAATGTCTTTCAGAAGATAGATAAGGAGGAAACATGCCAGAATTCAGCTATCATAATCTATTTACTATACTATATCAGAAAACTCACAGACCAGTTCTACTAATGACTATGGGTGGAAACTCTGAATCAAAAAAACAAACAATAAAATTGGTTAAAACATTATGAAAAATTCAGTAATTTATAAAGAGAAATATACACTACCATAATGTTTATCAGTATCATGAGTAAATTTGTTTTTAACAGCACAGAAAATGCCATTGCTACAACCTATCGACAATTCATAATAAAATCTTCTAGAAAGCAAAACTAACAGAAATGTACTCAATTTGTGAAATCATACTTTGCAAAGCCCTTCACTAAACATTATAGTTAATGTCAACCATCAAAGCCTTCCTTCCTCTCTCAGATGGGGGAACAAAGCAGAGAGTACCTACTAATGTGGATAAAGGTTTTGATGCAACAAAAAGAAATAAAAACATATAGACTGAAAAGGACATAAAATGGCCCATTACTAAAGAAGAAGAAAATTTATTTACACACACACACACACACACACACACACACACACACACAAAACACTGCTAAGGATCTAACTAAGTAAAGTCCCACTGAAACTAAATAGAAATTTCTCTAGGATCACAGACTGGGAGGAAAACAGAAAATTAAAAACAGAAACAAAACAAAAAATTTGTTTTACTCATTAGTTATTGACTCACAGAAACCCATCTTATTTCTACCACCCCCAAATTTAGAACTTTTGATGTATTTATAGCAGAATATGTACTAACTTGGGCTTTAAATTTCCCTTAATATAAACAAACGATGAATGCCAAATAAATGGAAAGAAACTGTGCAGTTACAGATTGAAAAACAGTAGAGCTAATGAAGTCACTTATCAGTTGGTTGGCACACAAATATATTAAGGATCTTTCAATGCTTCATTAAGAATTCTTGTAAGTAGAAGTTCAGTTATTCTAAAAGTCATATGGAAGTAGAATAACAAATCAAAAGTAAAAAGAAATAGATAGGTTTCAAAATTTATAACTGTAGTAATCAAAATTATATCAGATTGGAAAAGGAATAGACATATAGCCAATAAAACAGAATGAAGCAAAACAAAAAAATCCCACCATCAACAAAAAATAAACAAATACACCGAATTTAGAACCAATGAATTTTGAGAAAGGGAAGAAAGCAATTTAACAAATAAAAGGTAGTGTTTTGTATAAATACCATAGGAAAAACTAAGTATTTCTAGATAAAATAAGGATCCTCGGGCTAAATAGCATGCTTTACCAAAGATGAACTTTCAATAAGTCACAAAGGGAAGGAATGAGATCATATGACTTGCAGGAGAAAAGTCTTTTAATCCTTGATCTTGGTGAAAAGTTACTAGACTCAGCACCATAGAAGAAAAAGTAACAAATGAAGTATATTTCACCAATATGAAGATGTTTTTCCATAGAGATCTTCTTAAGAGTATGGAAAAACAAGCTATATCTGGGAAAATATTTATTTAAAAAACTTGAAGAAATTGAGAGAAACAGTTATCAAATTATATTGTATGGAAAAAACTATTTTCAATAAAAGTAAAATAGGAAAGAATTGATGAGCATATAAAGAGATCTCAAAATTATGTAGTAAAAAAAGCAACCAGCCTAGTTAAAAGTGGGAGAATTACACAAAGAGACGTTTCATAGGGCATAAGACCAGTAGCATGACTTCCATATGAGCCTCATAGAATTCAGATTTATACTTCAGTGAGATATTTAAGCAACAATTACAAAGATATAATGACAGTTATCCACACTGTTGGGGAATGTGGCTATCTCATTTACAGTGAATGGGAAAGAAAGATGTTTCAACTATTCGGGAGGTTGTTTGGCTATGTCAGTTCTTGTACTCCTGACATTTATTCATGCCCGAAAGGAAAAACTAGCTTCTGCTTAATCATGAATATGTACATGATAGTTCAGAGATGTTTTATTTATAATATCTAAAACCTGAAAACAATTACCATGGTTTACACTATTAGTATGTATCAATAAAAAGGTATATTAATACCATGGAATATTATTGTTATATAAATATAAATGAAAAGTATAGGTTATTGATCAAAGAAATCACTAGGGTGGACCTTGGTGATGTAAATATTCATCTACTTAATTCCCATGAGTTTCTAATTATTCCATAATGGAATGCTTAACAAATATGTACTATTTTTGTGGCTCTTTTATCTACCTTGCAAAAAAATAAAGTTCAATATATAATTAAACAAACGACAATTAGAAATGGTAACCATGACATAGCACTTCTCGCATCTTGAAGAAGGAATAATACCTATTCATGATATGTTTCCACTTAATCATTCTCTGCCATCATTTTTGGTTGACAAGGCAGATGCTGTTTTAAGACCCTATGCATTTTGAAGCAGCAGCAGTAATATGCCATCTTTTCCATGGTCTCACAATTATAGTGGGCAATTACCAGCAGAGGTACCCTTAATTAACCAATGACATGATGAGCCTTACTGGACCTCAGTTGCTGCTCATTAATTTTCAATTTCTCTCTCAACTCTCTTCTGCCCCAGTTTCCCTTACGTGCTTTTATAATTGTTTGGTTTATTTGTTTCTTTTTCTTTCCCCTCACTATGTTTATGTTTCCTTTACTCATTTGAATTTCAAAAGTTTCTACTGCTATCTACATATGAATTCATCATTCCATCCCTTATAATTTTTACCTTAGACATAATTTTATTTCTCGAGGTTCTGTCTGAGTCTTTAACAAAGCTCAAAAAATTTCCATCCTCCTGAATATTTGGGTTATATTTATAGTAACTATTTTAATATCTCTGTCTACTAATTCTATTATCTATGTCACATCTAGGTCTGTTTTGATTGATTGAGTTTTCTCCTCAATATGAGTCACATAACTGCTTCCTAGCATGTCTGATTATTTCAGAAGGATGGTAGACATTATATAATTTGAGTTCTATACTAGGTATCGGCTCATTTTTATGAAAATTTTGAGTTCACCTCTGTGATGTAGTCAAGCAGCTTGGAAATGGTTTGACACTTTACAGAAAGAGCTTAAGTTTCAGGATAGTGATGGCTGAACTCTGCAAGACTACCAGATAGCATTATCCTCTGACCTGTGCCCTCTGTGGCTACAGCGTGAATGACCTCTAGGCATCTTCTGCTCTGGTTGTCCCTCAAACTTCTTTCTTTAATTTTTCCAACAGTCTTGGTGTTTTTTGTCCTTCTTACCTCCTAATCCTTGTATATTGACACCCTATTGTGAATCAGGTGGCAATGCACATATCTGAGCAAGTATCTGTGAAGACTTTGTTAAGGCCTAAGGAAATCTCATTTCATATTTAACCTAAAATTGTATACCATACATTGTGTATGTACATGTGTTAATGGAAATTGTGACATTTGGGATTAGAAGGCTCTCCTCAAAAACTATAAACTAACAAAACCTCCTTTGAAATGGTTGCTCAGGGTGCTCCAAATGACTCTTAAAATAGTATAAACTATTGATGTTGCCCTTGATTGAATCTCAATGACTAAAGGTACTATCTCATTGAAGAGGAAGCTCTACATTTAGGACACAGGACAAATTATTTGAGCTAAATTAACTTGAAAACTCCTTTCTTGAAGTCTAGCTTCTATTGTAACAGAAAATACTATGCAGTGGCTAAGGGAGAGTGTTGCGGGAGGTCCTTCCGCCCCTCCAACCAATAGCTGCTGAGATACCAGCCCATTGGGGCGTGGTTTCTCTCCCTTTAAAAGAAGCTGCTATTTCCTTTCTCTCTCTCTTCACTTCCTGCTCCGCTGGAGACTAGACTCCCTTCCTTGTTGCGCAGATGGCTGTTGTCCGGGACGGTGGTCTGTAAGTTTTCCCTTTTTAAATAAATAACATCCTATTAATTATAACTCCAAACTGGTGTGGCATTGTTCGTGACTTACGCCTTCATTTTGGCGCCCGAACGTTTGGCTTTTAGGACCTCTCCTTCCCCTGCTCGGCTGCTGGCCGCGAGTTCGGCTGGGCGCAAGCCCTCCCTTCCTCAGCCGCGGCCTGTGCCTTGCGGTGGCTGTGTGACCTGTGCCTTGTGCATGGAGCCAGCAGTTTAATATAAATTATCACTCACTGGCTTTTCTTGCTGCAATTCTTTGCTTTTTTAGACACCTCAGATTGACTTCAAGTCCCCACGCACCCTATTCTGCCTCCCCACGTGGATTTAAACTCCACAGGCCCGCGTAATCTCTGCCTGCGTGGTTTACTCTTTTCTGAGTTGTTTTTAAATCTCCCTTGCAAGTATAGCTCTTAAGTGGTGCGAACCAGAGCACGCGGTTGCCGGTTGCGGAAGCTGCAACCCCTCAGGGTGACTCTGTCACGTGGAGGCATACAAGGCTTCCGGGTTACTCTTTACCCCTGGATTCTGGGTTTATGGTTCCGTGTACACCGTTTTTTGTTTAGTTCGTGACTTAGGCCCCAGTGCCGAGTCCGAGATACACTCGGCCTTCAGGCCCATAATATCCAGAGAGGCAGGACGATCTCTGAGACCAACTGGGCGGTGGTGGCATACGCCTTTAATCCCAGCACTCGGGAGGCAGAGGCAGACGGATCTCTGTGAGTTCGAGGCCAGCTGGATAATAGGTAAGATGGCAGTTTTCGTTTCCAACATGAATTTAACTGTTTGGGCTACCAATACAATGGGTCTTATCATGCAAGGTTTATATGACTATGAGGATAACTTAATTTACTGGCTACTAGGTTTTAGTATTCTTTTGAATATTCTATCATTTAGGAAGAATATGGTACTCCTAAGAACCATAGGTCAGGAGATTCAGGATTCAAAAGAGGCAATAATAAAAAGACTTGAAATGATTGAAGAAATTATTGGAGCTGGTGAACAGAGTAATAAGGCACAAGGACAGGATCCAATGCCAACACCAGCTATTAGGACTGGCTTACCTAAGGTTTTAGCGGCATACCCTATACTTAATTCTGACAAAGCGTCAACTTCTAAAGGCTCAAAGGGAGTCAGAGAAGCTAGATGGACACCAATAGCAATGAATGATCTAAAAGAAATTAAGCAGGCTATAATTAATTTTGGCTTGCAAAATGCATATGTAAAGGAAATGATAAGGACTTGGGCTTCTAATGCTAGAGCTACCCCCTATGATTTCCATCAATTAGTGTCTGCAGTTTTCGATAAGGGACCTTCCTTGATGTTTGGAATTTATTTCAGAGAAGAATCCAAACATATGGAACAGCAAGGAAGAGCAAAAGTTGTTGAGGTTTCCCAAGATCAAATTCTTGGTGCAGGAGAATATGCTGATCCACAGGTCCAAGCTCTTTATGACGATGAAGTACTGTGTCTATGTCACCAAGCAGCTTTAAATGCTTGGAATAGGATACAAGATCCAGGAGAAAGGGTTGAATCATATACGAGAATTAGGCAGGGACAGAGAGAACCCTTTATTGACTTTTTGCAAAGATTAATTAAGGCTCTGGACATAGGGGTAACAGACCCAGAATCTAGACGAATACTTCTTGAATCTCTAGCTTTCGAGAATGCAAACATAGAATGCAAAAAGATAATTGGGCCTTTAAAGTCTAGATCAGCACCTATGGATGAATGGATTCAGCATACGATGAATGTTGAGGCGTTTAGCTATAATGATGAATCTTGGGTAGGAGAAGCAGTTTCCACAGCAATGAGGAGACATCAAACTGCCAGGTGTTTTAATTGTGGTAAATTAGGACATCTGAAAAGGGATTGCAGGCACAGAATTTCTAGGAATAATATCTCCTCTGGGAATGACAAGAATAGGAGACCTAGGCCTTCGGGTATATGTAGGCGATGCGGTAAATGCCGACATTGGTCCAACGAATGCAGGTCAACATCAGACAAACAAGGCAACCCGATACCGCCGGGAAACTCCTTGAGGGGCCTCTCGCAGGCCCCCAAGCCAACAGTGGCCCAGTCATTCCCAGTCACAGTGGAGAATGTGCCTCACCAAGAAAATTAAAAGCTCCAATTTCTGCTGTAAAAAGTAATACTGGTCTAAATGATGAATTATGCATGGAGGATGAGTCAAAAAACTCAGTAGGACAGAGTAAACGTATATTTTGGCAGACTTCTATTAACGATCGAAGACCAGATTAACATTCCTGTAGTTCCAGGAACTCATAATTCTAGGAAAGATATGATGCGGTATTATGGAAAAAGGTCACCAGCCATTCAGGCTGTACAAGAACATACAACAAATACCAAACCTTTAGAGGTACCAACAGCCCTACCTTTAAAATGGCTAACTGAGAAGCCAATATGGATCAAACAGTGGCCTTTAGCTGAAGATAAATTGCAGGCATTGGAACAGCTGGTGCAAGAGCAACTAGATGCTCACCATATTGAAGAATCAACCAGCCCTTGGAATTCTCCTGTGTTTGTTGTAAAAAAGAAATCTGGTAAATGGAGAATGGTGACAGATCTAAGAGCTGTCAACAAAGTAATTCAACCTATGGGCCCACTACAATCTGGAATTCCTTTGCCTTCTCTACTACCAAAAGGATGGCCTCTTATAGTTCTTGATTTGAAAGATTGTTTTTTCACTATACCGTTACAAGAAAAGGATAGAGAAAAATTTGCCTTCACAGTGCCTACTTATAATAATTCTCAGCCTAATAGGAGATATCAATGGACTGTCCTCCCACAGGGTATGCTCAATAGTCCTACATTGTGCCAATATTTTGTAAGTAAGCCATTGGAAATAATTCGTAAACAATTCCCCAAGTCCATAATTTATCATTACATGGACGACATCTTGTTATCTGATTCAAATAAAGATACTTTAGAAAGGATGTTTGAAGAAGTAAAGAAAGTCTTGCCTAGGTGGGGATTACAAATTGCCCCTGAAAAGATTCAAAGAGGAAATTCTATTAACTACCTAGGTTACAGAATATGGTTAGAAAAAATTAAAACGCAAAAGGCACAAATTAGGAGAGACCGGTTAAAGATTCTTAATGACTTCCAAAGATTGTTAGGACATATTTCCTGTCTACGACCAGCTGTTGGGATAACACCTGATCTAATAGTTCATTTAAACAAAACCTTAGATGGTGATAAAGATTTGAATAGTCCAAGAAAATTGACAGCTGAAGCAGAAAAGGAACTGACAATGATTGAGGAAAAATTACAGGAGGCACATGTGGATAGGGTGAACCCAAATCTTATCTGCATCCTAGTCATATTGCCTTCCAGAATTTCTCCTACTGGGATTCTAATGCAGAGGGAAGATATTATTTTAGAGTGGATATTTATACCTAATAAACCAAGTAAAAAAATTAAAAACTTATGTGGAAAAAGTCTCTGAATTAATTATAAAAGGTAAGCTGAGACTTCGTCAACTAACAGGTATAGACCCAGCAGAAATTATAGTGCCTTTTACTACTGAAGAAATAAAAAAGTTATGGGAAGACAATGAACCGTGGCAAAGAGCTTGTGCTAATTTTTTGGGAGAAATTAATAGCAACTATCCCAAAAGTGGTAGACTTAACCTCATAAAGAGAACTTCTTGGATTCTTCCTAAAATTGTACGTGATGCTCCAATAACTGGAGCCCGTACGTTCTATACTGATGCGAATAAATCAGGGAAAGCAGGTTACAAGTCAGATGAATTGAGTAAGGTGGAACAAAGCCCTTATAATTCTGTCCAGAAGGCAGAATTATATGCCATTCTTATGGTGCTAAGGGATTTTAAAGAACCTCTTAATATAGTTACAGATTCTCAATATGCAGAAAGAGTTACCTTGCATATTGAAACCGCTGAATTTATACCAGATGACACAGAGTTGACTTCATTGTTTATCCAGGTACAAGACATAATCAGGAACAGGCTTTGTCCGATGTACATAACACACATCCGGTCCCATACAGGTCTGCCTGGTCCTCTAGCCCAAGGCAATGCTGAGATTGATCAATTATTGATTGGAAGTGTGTTGCAGGCCTCAGAATTTCATAAAAAGCATCATGTCAATAGTAAAGGCCTAAAGAAAGAATTTTCCATTACTTGGCAACAAGCTAAAGACATTATAAAGAGATGTCCTACTTGTTCTTTCTATAATCAAACACCGTTGCCTGCAGGGAGTAACCCAAAGGGTACTAAGAGAAATGAAATCTGGCAGATGGATGTGTTCCACTTTATGGAATTTGGTAAATTAAAATATGTACACCACACCATAGACACGTATTCAGGTTTTCAATGGGCTACTGCCCTGAGTTCAGAAAAGGCTGATTCAGTAATCACACATTTATTGGAAGTTATGGCCATCATGGGTATACCTGCACAAATAAAGACAGATAATGGTCCAGCATATGTATCTAAGAAAATGAAACGCTTTTTTGACTATTATAATATAAAACACATTACAGGTATACCAAATAATCCTACAGGTCAGGCAGTTATAGAAAGATCAAATCGTACTATAAAGGATATGCTGAACAAACAGAAAGGGACTGAAAATACCCCCAGAAATAGATTGCATAATGCTCTATTAACCTTGAATTTTCTTAACGCTAATGAGAAAGGAACGACAGCAGCAGAAAGACATTGGATAATGGAAAAGTCTGCTGAACTAAATCTACCGATTTATTTCAAAGATGTGCTGACCACTCAATGGAAGCCAGGAGATGTGCTACGTTGGGGAAGGGGTTTTGCTCTTGTTTCCACAGGAGAAGAAAAATTGTGGATACCATCAAAATTAATAAAGTTTCGATTTGAAGAGGAGAAACCTCTTGGAAAGGAGAAATGACAACCCATCCACAATGACGATATTCATACAGGTGGTAAGAAAAACATATAGAATGGGGGCAGGGTTCTGTTCTTATCTCCATAGGAAAACACTCATCTTTGAAAAATTCAAAGGACCCTGGATGTTTGGATACTGACAGATGGAAAAATACCTGCTCAATAGGAAATGTCAAGAAAACTGAATGGGTTGTGTAAGTAAAATATATTAAACCATATTTCTAAATTTATAGAGCTGGTTTTGAAGTTGGACTCTGGCTCAGTCCCTCTCCAATTCCAAGCCTGTTGGTAAGAGAAAAACCCAGAGTTTCTGGAGTTTCTGACTCATGTCAAGAGGCATGATATGGGACAGAAAGAAATATGAGTTTAGAAAACATCTTTGCTTTTCTTCATGTCTATCATACTTTTCATTGAATATATCTATCATGCCTTTCATTGAATATATATATGTCTATATATGTCTATATGATTAATGCTTAAGTTTTTCACAATGAACAATGAGTCTTTCCTGAAGTGACATTTGAAGTTTCCAGGAAGAAGATGGGGCCCCACAACAACAACTCTACCTGGTTGATATGATGTCATGATACTGATAGCGCTACTACAAGACCTGTTTTGGGTACCAACTGCACAAGACGATCCCAACTTGGTTAGCTGAAATGGTGCACATCTTGTACAACATTCTGGCCAGACCTCCACAAAATACTCAGAGACTATTTGCAATTTTAAAAGACATTGATCTTGAAATTTAACCATCATTTTACTTTCACAGGATCCCCCAGAAATAACGTCGCCCCCATGACAGCTGGAAGTAATTCTAGAGGACGACGTCCCCTCTCCCAGGGTTTAGTGACATCATTTAGGGGTTGGGAGGGTGAGGGAGGAATTTTATAAGCTCAGGGATCATTTTGGAAAAAAAAAGAGGGATTGATGGGATAATAGATTTATAATTGTGAGTTACTGTTTTTAGACAAATATATTGATATTGATTTTTGTATATTGATACAAAGTTAAATTATATTGACTATTGTATGCATGCATGTTTCTACCTCTGTTTAAAACACTTTTTATGTATTGACATATATTGTATTGATATATATATATTGTATATATTTACCATATTGCAGTGTACATTTCTACCTCTGATTAAGATACTCATATATTGTTTGTATATTGATATATATTTACCATATTGCAATGTATATTTGTACATTGTTTATATTTGGAGGTCATTGTCCTCATTTGTTTCACAGTCGTTTATTGTCTTAGTCTTTAAGTTAGATAGATATTGAGAATTATATAGATTATAGTCATCTAAGTTTGTCATTTATAATTAGACTAATCAGGTTCTTTAGATATATAGAGATTATACTCAGTATAGACAGACGGTCTTCAACCTCTTCAAAGAGCTGTAGAAAATGGCCCTTAATCTAACTCAGAGTTTTGTGGTAGTGAGACACAATTGCTCCTGGCAACACCGCTCTATTCCCGAGAGAATGTTGAGCACCAACGACACTCCACCTGGAGCCTTTTCTTTTTGGCAGAACTGGCCTTGGGGCAAAGAAATGCCCATACCTCAACCACTGACAGAGATACAGAGCATGCATCAATGGATAAAACAGGACTGTCATATCCTGCCAAGACAGGGTAAGATAGTTTTGAAAAGTTGCTTGCCTTTGAAAGTGGTATGTCAGTTATGTTAGGCCTTAGCCAAAGTTGGTTGCTTCGACGCTGCAAACATGACTTTGGGTGATTGCCCAGGTAGCTAGTTGTCTCTGTGATTTGTTGCATGTTTTGGAAGTTGTTTTACTGAACTTCCTAATTACTCAGGTAACATTATTTCCCTTCTCAGATCTTCGATGGGGTTGAAGACTATATAAATGTAGTTACTTTTCTCTCATGACTTGGCCAAGTTATTTATTATACAAGACCTAAACTAGTTAGAATAGGATATTTGTGCTTATTGTATATAATTTTGTAGTAGGTTTAGAACTTTCTTACTTAAACAAAAGGGGGAGGTGTTGCGGGAGGTCCTTCCGCCCCTCCAACCAATAGCTGCTGAGATACCAGCCCATTGGGGCGTGGTTTCTCTCCCTTTAAAAGAAGCGGCTATTTCCTTTCTCTCTCTCTTCACTTTCTGCTCCGCTGGAGACTAGACTCCCTTCCTTGTTGCGCAGATGGCTGTTGTCCGGGACGGTGGTCTGTAAGTTTTCCCTTTTTAAATAAATAACATCCTATTAATTATAACTCCAAACTGGTGTGGCATTGTTTGTGACTTACGCCTTCAGGAGAGAAGCAACTAATAATTCTACTGAGCTGTGATACTGATGAACTGCAGATATGACCAACAAGGCATGATATTCATAAAAGTACAATAAGTGGCACTCATGGATTAATGGTAAGCAACAGCTTTCTAATTAGACTGGAATCTCTCAACAGGAGAGAAAGCACGCCAGATACTCAAAACCTAACCAACTTCCTGGAGCAAGTGAGGTCATGGATCTTAAAAGAGAATCTACTACCATCACTTTTCTATACTAGCATGATCCCAAACTATATTCTAAATCTTAACTTTATACAAGCAAATAAGTGTAACTCTCATCCCTTTTCAAAGAAGCTTCTCATTGTAGCATAAAGAAACCAAGACAGAAATCCACAACACAATTCAAATTTCAACATACAGTGGTAAGCTCAGTCACAATGCATCTCTGCATCACAGGTCTTATATTTATCTCTCAGAGAATATTGAGGAAGAGGAAGTAGAAAGATTAAAAGAACCAGAACACCAAGATGTCTGCTGTGAAACAGTCTCTCTTAGAAATGGCTGCGTAAAGAAAATCTGAGCAAGTAACACTGTAATAGATATGCTTACATGGAAAACTCACAGGGTCTAACCCCTAGAAAAAGAACTACAGGCAACCAACAATTACTGAGAAAGAGAAAGAGAATTAGCTTCTCCCACGCATGAGACTCCTAACTAATTATTCGATGCAAGGTGATCAGCCCTGAAAACATATCCATAGAAAACAACAAAAATACACTGAATAAGTTGCATTTATATATTTTCACATGCATATATATGTGTATAATAATAATAATCATAATCAAAAAGATGCTATCAATTTGAGAGTGAGTGGGAAGAAGGAGGCATGGAAGTAATTAGAGACAGGAGACTTGGGAGGGGCTGGAGGAAGGAAAGGGAAGGAAGAAAGTGATGTAATTATATTTTAATTAAAAACAGAAAGCTCATCTTCCCATATACACACTCTAGCATCAAATTTGATTTTGAACTTTTTACACCAAAAGCGGTTGCTACGGGGGATATAGAGTCCATGTGGTCTGCATCATTTATTGAGCAACACTAGCTTGTGAGTTAAGTTCTCTATAAGATTTCTTCCCATTCAAGGGCTTGAATTTTTTTTTAAAGAACAGATTTACATTAAGCAGAGGCAATTTTTCTTTTATGTAAAGATGAAGCCACCTTGGGGTCAGGTTCATTTAGAAAAAGCTAGAGGGTGTGGCCCGGCACTTTGATTAATTTTGAGCAAACGTTAGAAAAATAAAGCAAACTCACTCTCTTGGTAAGTATTGGCTCAGTGTGTCTTCTTCGGACTCCAGAAAGGTCTCCTGCAGGGAACACAGGCCCTTACAGGTGACAAGGAGTGGCAGCCCCCTTCTGACTGGCTGACAGAAGATGCATAGATGTTAAGCTCACGCAAAGTTCTTTATCCCTAGACTTCTGTCCCAAAATGCACAGAGAAGTTTTCTCATATCTAAACGGTCAAAGTGGAAAAAGAAGAAAAATAAACCAAAGTCTCATAATGATACCCCTCCCTCTGATGCGCTCCTTTTTTTCCTTTCTTGCCTTTGCTGCCCTTTCCATGGACTTTTCAGGTCTAAATGTCAGGCATCAGAATTCAAAGTGAAACCCTTCCCTTACTTATGTGTGTTTCTCTTCCCAGGAGCCCCAAAGCCTAAATTTTAGATTCTATTTTTAACATCCTCACAGTGGAGAGTGATGTGTTTCTATTGATTGAGCCAGTTGAGAAATTTCTTTTCCTATAAGCTCAGCATGACTTAAAGGGGGACAGGGTCAGGTGAGCACCCAGACTCACTGTCTAGAAAGCCATTTTCTGATGAGAGAGAGCTGGAATCGCTGCACTGCTCCTAGTGTTCCCAGCCACTCTCGTTCTTAAAAGAGCTATAGACGTTCCTGAGTAAGGTCACCCAGCCTTACCTGCCATCTACCTGAAACTCAGAACTCTCGTTAATGTTGTAAGTGTCCCTTCACTCTTATAACAGCTTTTCTTTTCATTTTCATCTCCTCTTAAGCATTAGGTACTCAGAGAATTCTGTTCTTTCCTTCACAGTGGCTCAGAAGATTCTCCTACCAGGTAACCTAATGATATACACTTTAAGCAATATTTTTCCCTAGAAACTTTCCCATGAATCTTTCAGGTGTCTTTGCATAAGTTTAAAACTAAAATACGTTTAGGGCAAAGATCAATGGCAGATTACTTATCCCATATGTAGATGACATGTGGGTTTGATCTCCAACATCTTCAAAATGCTGTTTTTTGAGATAGTACTGGGTTAGTTCAATGCTAAAGTAGCTGGTGTTAGTGAAGGTGTGTTTCAAAAGAGTAGCTGTTTGTGTAATTGTTTTGATCCACCCCCTCACATATAGGAAAAGGATACCTTGAAATCCTATGCTTTTGAGACAACACCTGCGTTGCCATTGTCAGAGTTACATGATCAAAGTAAGTTTGCAGCATCTTACTGGTCTTTTGTGTGTAGAATATATGGAAAAGGCCTGGGAGGCTGAGGCAAATTTCTTCTGGTGTCTGCAGCTTCCATGGTTTCCTTATTTTCCTGTTAATGTAAAATAAGTCTTGTGATTCATTACACATTTCAGATGATGTTCAACACTATTTACCTCAATATGCAGGTATTCAGACCTCATATTTCTATAAGAACACACCTGTGATGGCTAATCTTGGTTATCAACTTGACATACATGGGATAGGGAATGCCAATTGAGTAACTTTCTCTTTTGGATTGTCCTGTCTAGTTATTTGTATGGTATTTTCTTGATGTATAATTGAAGTATGAGGACCCAGAACACTGTGAGTGGTACCATCCCTGGGAAGGTGAGCCAGGACTGTGTGCAAAAGGAGTTGAGTAAGCCAGGTGAAAGAAACAACCACAGTCTGTGTTTCAGTACTGGTCTCCAGGTTCATGCTCAAGTTTTTGCCATTGCTCCACTCATCGATGAACTATGAAGTAGACACAGAAGACACTGAATATACCATTTCTTTCCCCAATTTCCTTTTGGTTATGCTGTTTATCACAGCAACAGAAAGCAAATTATAACAGAATTTGCTACAAAAGAATATGTTGATTTGTGGGACCTAACAGCATCATTTGTGTGGAGAGGACTGTGGAAAGATTTTGAAGTTTGGGGCTGGAGAAGCCATTGAGTGATCAGAGCTTAATGAGATGTGTTGCAATTGGTAGCAGCGGCCAGGCTGTTGCGTCCCGCCACCCCGCTGCCCGCATGGCTTACTTATGCCCCGAAATAATTACACGGAAACTGTATTCTTTTAAATACTGCCTGGCCCATAGGCTAGCTCTTCTCGGCTAACTCTCGCACCTGGACTAGCCCATTTCTTATAAGTTGTGTAACACCCCGAGGTGTGCTTACCGGGGAGATTCTAGCCTGCGTCTGTCTGGTATGGGAACATCATGGCGACTCCTCAGCTTCCTTCTCCCAGAATCCTGTTCTGTTTTCTCCACCCACCTAAGGGTTGACCTATCGAATGGGCCAGGCAGTTTCTTTATTAATAAGAAATCATTCCCACAACAGAGATGCTATCTGGGAGCTTGGAAAATATGAATGTTTTTAGTAATGAGGATAATAATAATATCTTGTGAGATTATTAAGGAAAGCATAGATTATACAAGGGCTATTCATGTAATATTTTGGATTAAGAATCTGTGGAAATTAAACCTCTATTGGAACAATGGATGGGACCTGAAAGAGCAGCATAACAATGAAGAGGCAGGGATTATTGTGGTGAAATATTCTGGAATGTGTTTCTTCTGAGTCAGCATACAGAAGCTTTGACTCAGGGTACTGAGACTGCATCTCAAGCTGAAATCCAGCTTGGTATTGTGTGAGAATCCCACCGACAATACTAGTTTTGTAGCTTGATAAGTGTAGGACTAAAGGGATCATACAGAGAAGCTGAGGTTTTGGAATACAAGAGGCCAGAAGGTAATTGATGAATGTACAGACTCAGCTGTTGTGGAGACCCCGGTATGTTAGAGATGCCAGGGCTATAGGCCATCTCCATCAAGAAGAGCAGCATCTGGAGAGTGGAGTTAGCCTAACCTACAAAACAAGCTCTGTATAATGCCAATGGAAAAACACAGAGGAACAGAGCTGCTCAGGAGTCTAGAAGTTCAAGATGCTGGACATTTAGCAATAGTCCTTGAGGCACACTAACAGGAAGGCCGCTTGTTCATCCCAGCTGCCCAGAACCAAAATAACCACACAGAAATTATATTAATTAAAGCACTAGTTGGCCCATTAGCTATAGCTTCTTTTTGTTTGTTTGTTTGTTTTGTTTTTGTTTTTCGAGACAGGGTTTCTCTGTGGTTTTGGAGCCTGTCCTGGAACTAGCTCTTGTAGACCAGGCTGGTCTCGAACTCACAGAGATCCTCCTGCCTCTGCCTCCCGAGTGCTGGGATTAAAGGCAGGTGCC
>CADCXT010006766.1:0-16111 GCA_902806775.1 Microtus agrestis | reverse complement strand
GGCCAGATGTGGTGCCTACATTATGGGTGTCTTTGGGGAAACAGATAGAGTTGGAAATGGGCCTTTGATAGTAAGATTTGGACGAAGGCTTCTGAAGGCCAGAAAATATTTGGAGATGAAAATTACTTATTTTTGAGAAACTTAGATGTAAAATTGGAGCAGTGTTTTCAGAACTGCATAAAGCTCTGTTCTTAATTGTCAATGTAAGCATTTGGTAGAAATCTATATCGCTCTTTTAGAAAAAGGTTTCTAAAAGGAGCTCTCAGTTCCTCAGATCTTTCTTTAGACTTCCAACTCCACAAGCATCTGAAACTGAACTTATTTTGATAAAATTAACTGTATTGTTAAGGAGAGGAACGGGTTGGCTAAATGTCCTTTATGACTTTGAGGCATGAAACCTGACCCAACTTTTGAGTACTTCTACAAGTAAATGCAAATTACTCAAGTTATCAAATTATCACTGATCTTTCCTCGTTTCCCTTGCCCTCTTTTTTTATCTTAGAGACCTCAGTATCTCACTCAACAATGTGGTCCATTCAGCAAGAGCATTGCCTAGACATGGGCCTATCTTTGTCATTCTCAGAACCTTCAGTTATTCATGAATAAGTTACATTTCAGAATTATTACATTGTTTTTATATCTTGTAATTTCTGCTGCAGATGCAACATTGTAACTTTACAATCGTTGGTATCTTTTACTAGATCTAAGTTTACTCAATTTTTCTTTTTTTCATTTATTTTCATCTAGAGAAGTACATGAGGAAAAATATCACATATAAGATACTTTAATTGCCGGGCAGTGGTGTCGCACACCTTTGACCCCAGCACTTGGAAAACAGAGGCAGGCAGAGCTCTGTGAGTTGAAGGCCACCTGGTCTACAGAGTGAGTTACAGAACAGCCAAGACTACACAGAGAAACCATGTTTTAAAAAAATTAATAAAAAAAGAAAGACATACTTTGAATTGTCTATCAAAGGGACATTCTTCTTCACTGAATTAAACTAAGAAACACTGATGAAAAAATTAATTCTCTAGAATATTGTAAAAATATTCTAGATTTATTTTACTTCAATGAAAAATATCTTAAAGTTCCCATCCCACTAAGTCTTCTGTAACCACCAGTGCTCAGTTATAGTAGACATTGTTGGTTTTGACCGTACATCCATCACTCCTTAGCTGAGCTTAGAAAATTTGCGGGTCATAACCTCCTATCTTAGTTAGTGTTTTCTATTGCTGTGAGAATACACAGTGACCACAGCAACTCTTAGAAAGAACACATTTATTTGAGGGTGGCTCGCATACAGGTTCAGAGGTTCAGTCCATCATGGTCACGAAGGCAAGCATGGCAGCATGCAGGCAGACATGGTGCTAGAGCTGAGAGTGTTAAATTTGACTCAGAGGCAACAGGAAGTCCGTTGACTGTCACACTGAATGAAACTTGTTAAAAAGACTTCAAAGTGCACCCACAGAGACACACTTCCAATGGAAGTATAGCCCAGATTAAAGGTGTGCCCTCCAGCCTCAAGGTCTGAATTACAGGCCTGTGTCATCCAACCTCTTCCTCCAACAAGGGCATGCCTTCTAAGAGTGCCACACCCTATGAGCTTATAGGGACCAAATGCATTCAAATGACCACACCTCCTTAGAAGCTTCCCTACTTGTGCTTCATCACTCTTAGGAAATTTATCAAAATAGGCAATAAAAATGGTGCCTCCTCTAAGGAAGATGTGGAGAGGCACACTGTAGAGTGGATTCCCCTAGAGAGAGAGTTTACCCTTTTCTTTCAATGTTCAACAGTAAGAATGATCTTTACCAAACACTAAAGGGACACCTTAGTGTGTGCCTCCCTAGAAAAAGCCCTCCATCTGAATTGAGGGTTTATGAGACTATTCTATATGCTGTCCAGTTTGCACCAGTTACTTTCAGGTGCTGTGACCACAATGTCTGGAGGTAATCGCCCTCTTCCCAAGCCTCTTATGACTGTCACAGCTAGAGATCAGTCTTGGTCATGTATTTTCTTGAGTACAATCAATAACACCAAAGTCATCGCCTTTGATCATCATGATCAGCTGCAATTGGCAGTGCTCCCATGTAGCTATGGCAGACCCCTCTCCCCCCAGAGCATATGCTCTTTGCACAGTGATCATGTCCTCTGTGCTGACAAGTGACCCTCTGTTGGGTCAGCTTCTCCATTGTTCTTCCTGTCTGTCACAATAACATCCTAAGGCAATCGGAGAATGATAGAACCTTTCTCCAATGCAAGTGAGACTAGGTATTTTAATGACAGAAACTACACTATGGCACAGGAGCAAGAGTGCCTTCTCCATCCACTGTATTCTCCGAAGCTGCAGGAACCCTGGAGGAATGTGGGAAGGTAAGCTTACTATTTATTTGCTTGAAGGACGGCTAGGAGACTTTTTAGACAGAGTATGCTTGCCACTGATGGAGATAAAATAGCTCATTTAGAAATAACTGGATGTCTTTCATAAACCTCACATATTATAATAAATTCCAGTTTTCTGATTATATGGGTTGTAGCTATAGCAGACAAGGTCTCGTGTATCACAGATTGTCTTCAAATGTGCTCTTTAGTAAAGAATGGCCTTGAACGACTGAACCTTTTGCATCATCTCCCAAGGGCAAAGTCAGCATATTCTGCCACACAAGACTCACCTCCCTGCTATCACCATGGTGATCTCTAAGAACAAAAAAAGTCAGGAGGAAATTCTAACCCTGTCTTATTAGAAGCCCCTTTATTCCTTTGACGGTGACACTCAGCGGTCCTCAGTCTATGCTCTTATTCAGGAACGAATTTTGTAAGGTGAAGAGTCAGAAGAGGGTGAGAAAAAAAGCACATAGCAAAATTACCATATAATTATTCAACCACTCAAAATCTGGCTACCCTGAAGAAGAAACATGGTATATTGAAAGAGGGAGCACATCAGAAAGATTTACCCCTCGAGTTTATTTTAATATTAAACTTCCATATGTTTAGTCAGTATTCTCTGTGATTGGTTCATAATTTCATATCCCCAAAGGAGACTACAGAGCAGGCCATCAAATCAAACCCCGTGAAGGCTGATTCTCTAATAAAAAAGAACCAATTGACCCATCTGCCATCACCACAGTGATTATATTTTGGCTGTTTCTCCAAAGATGACTTGACAACAGATAGTAGCAGAAGCATTAACAAAATTCCTCTAGAGCAAATGGAGCTGAATACTAAAGACAGATGGTGCTCCATAGGAGAAGACAGCGCTTATTGGCCAGCCATTCTGAGTACTAACGTATCCCCTGGTATTCAGACCTCCCGATGATGAAGGAACGGCAGCAGGCTGCTGCATCCCACCTACCAGCTAGCTTTATCCCCGAAATAATTACATGGAAACTGTATTCATTTAAACACTGCCTGGCCCATTAGTTCCAGCCTCTTATTGGCTAGCTCTTACATATTGATCTAACCCATTTCTAATAATCCGTGTAGCCCACAAGGTGGCTTACCAGGGAAGATCTTAACCTGCATCTGTCTGGAGTGGGAGAATATTGGCGAATCCCTGACTCAGCTTCTTTCTCCCAGCATTCTGTTCTGTTCACTCCACCCACCTAAGGGTTGGCTTATTAAATGGGCCTAGGCAATTTCTTTATTAATTAACCAATAAAGCAACAGATTAAAAGGAAGTCACTCCCACATCATCCCCGACACACAGCCAGCTTAGAAGCTAAAGGAATTGGAGAGAGTAGAATAGTGAACTGAGTGTGTGACTCATTTCCTTTGAACTGTTACTTTTTACACTGTTCGGAAATTGGCCCTCTCAGACAACTGGGACACCAGCAAACTGTTTTGTTTGATAAAGCCTTGTTTCAAGGCCTTGTATGATTTTACTATTCTCCAACCCGATACTGGAATAATCAAGGATTAACTTGTCAGTTCCATAGTAAATGTGTTAGGAGCCACAGATCCGTGTTTAATGAGCATGCAGTTAGTTAAGGACACAGAAGAGTTACAGCGGGTAGCTGAGAGACACTGGTTGTTCAAATAAGCAGACCCTGTGTTGTGGGAAAATTCGGTCTACATATCATGAACTGGAAACTAAAGCATGCAGACCCCATACCTGGCCTTCTGTAGCATGTCCTGATACATGCAAAACACTGGTGACAGTGATGAGTCTCTAAATTTCTAGATGTTGCATCATGAAACTACACTGGATTCCCAGTTATAGGGAAGAAAAGGAACTGACAGCCCCTCTGCTCCCATCTGAATCCACACATACCAATTCCATACTTATCCCAGAAGTTCATAGCTATGGCCCCTTCTTATAGGATAAAAACTCCTCAGGACTCTGTTGATTATTTGCCCAATTGCACTGTCACCTGAACCCCTCCGGCAACCCTTCCTTACTCTCCCAGTTCACATGTGTCAGACCTGTAACATGGTCTCAGACATCCCACACACATACTCCCAATCTCATCCTCTCTTCTCTAACTTTTGCAGATATTTGCTCCAGTAAATTTCCAAATGTACCACAATATTGAGAACTGCCCTCAGAGAACTCTATTCGACACACGGTTTACATAAAATAGTCAATATTTGAATACAGGTTGTTTTATCTCCTTCATTTTTCCATATGTAGTCTTCTTTAATTCACATAATCATTTATAAGGCTTTCTTATTTATCTTTCAAGAATATGCGTGTTTCTTTTTCCTTATATGGATAATCAGGAATTTCAAGGAGCTGTAGCCACACGCTGTTAAATAAAAATAAGCCATAGGGGATGGCTAGATGGCTCAGCAAGCAAGGACACTCGCTGCCAAGCCTGACAATGTGAGTTCAGTCCCCAAGACACACATGGTAGAAGCAGAGAACTGACTCTCAAAAGCTAGCCTCTAACCACACACACTCATAGCAGAATCTTTCCACACACTAAGGGAATAAATCTTAAGAATAGTAATAAAAAAATCATCTATATTCACTTTTCACCACTTCAACAAACGCTAAGCTGCTTCTATGCATATCTATCTCTGTGCTTTGCTCTATTGAAGAAACAGGAATGAAGAAGAGTCAACCTTTAACCTGATGCAATTCACAGCAGAAATAATTTAATAAATCATAATTATGACGAGAAACAAGAAAAACATGTTGTTTTCTATTTCCATCCATTTGCATGTAAAATTCAAAATGTCATTATTTTTTACCGCGGAGTAGTACTCTAATGTGTATCTATCCCACACGTTCTTTATCCATTCTTCCACTGAGGGGCATCTAGGTTGTTTCCAGGATCTGGCAATTACAAATAAATAATGCTGCTATGAACATAGTTGAACAAATGCTTTTGTAATATGATTGGGCATCTCTTGGGTATATTCCCAAGAGTGGTATTGATGGATCCTGAGGGAGATTGATTCCTATTTTCCTGAGAAACTGCCACACTGTTTTCCAAAGTGGTTGCACAAGGTTGCATTCCCACCAGCAATGGATGAGTGCTCCCGTGGCTCCACATCGTCTCCAGCATAGGCTATCATTGGTGTTTTTGATTTTAGCCATTCTTACAGGTGTAAGATGGTATCTCGAAATTGTTTTGATTTGCATTTCCCTGATCACTAAGGAGGTTGAACATGAACTTAAGTGTCTTTTGGCCATTCAAAATTTGTCTGCTGAGAATTTCCTTTTTAGTTCAGTTCCCCATTTTTTAATTGGGTTAATTAGAATTTTCATGTCCAGTTTCTTGAGTTCTTTATATATTTTGGAGATCAGACCTTTGTCTGATGCGGGGTTGGTAAAGATCTTCTCCCATTCAGTAGGATGCCTTTTTGTCTTAATGACAGTGTCCTTTGCTTTAGAGAAGCTTCTTAGTTTCAGGAGGTTCCATTTATTCACTGTTGCTCTTGATGTCTGTGCTACTGGGGTTATACGTAGTTGGTGGTCTCCTGTGCTCATGTGTTGCAGTCTACTTCCCACTTTCTCTTCTATCAGGTTCAGGGTGGTCAGATTTATATTGAGGTCTTTAATCCATTTGGACTTGAGTTTTGTGCATGGTGATAGATATGGATCTATTTTCATTCTTCTACGGGTTGACATCCAGATATGCCAACACCATTTGTTGAAGATGCTTTCTTTCTTCCATTGTATACTTTTAGCTCCCTTGTCAAAAATCAGGTGTTCATAAGTTTGTGGGTTTATATCCGCGTCTTCGATTAGATTCCATTCGTCAACGTCTCTGTTTTTATGCCAATACTAAGCTGCTTTCATTACTGTAGCTCTGTAATAGAGCTTGAAGTCAGGGATGGTAATGCATCCAGTAGTTCCTTTATTGTAAAGGATTGTTTCACTATCCTGGGTTTTTTGTTTTTCCATATAAAGTTGATTATTGTTCTCTCTATGTTTGTGAAGAATTTTGTTGGCATTTTGATAGGGATTGAGTTGAATTTATAGAATGCCTTTGGTAGAACTAAATAGAAAACACTATCCTGAGTGAGATATCCCAGACCCAAAAAGATGAATATGGAATGTACTCACTCATTAGTGGACTCTGCCATAAACAAAGACATTAAGCCTATATTTAACAAGCCTAGAGAAGCCAAATAACAAGGTCAACCAAAAGAAAAACATATATAGATCCCCTTGGAAATTGAAAGCAAACAAGATTGCCAGGCAAAGGTTGGGAGCATGAGGATGGGAATGGGTTGGGGGAAGGGGAGAAGGGGAGAGAAAAGGGAAAAGGGAAAGACTGGAGAGAACTTGGGGGAGTAGCAGGGTGGGGATGGAGGAAGGACAGATATAGGAGCAGGGAAGAAGATATCTACATTACGGGAGCCATTTTAGGCTTGGCAAGAGACTTGGCTCTAGAGAGGATCCCAGTTGTCCACGGGGATGTCCCCAGCTAGGTCCTTGGGCAGCAGAGTAGAAGGTGCCTGAACTGCCCTTGCCACACTATCACACTGATGATTATCTCAAATATCACAATAGAGTCTTTGTCTGGCAATGAATGGAGATAGAGACAAAGTCCCTCATCAGAGCAATGGACTGAGCCCCCAAGGTCCAGTTGAAGAGCAGAAGGAGGGAGAAGATGAGCAAGGAAGTCTGGACTGCAAGGGGTTTGTCCACCCTCTGAGACAGAATGCCTGTTCTAATGGGAGCTCACCAAATCCAGCTGGACCAGGACTGAATGAGCATGCAATCAAACCAGACTCTCTGAATGTGGCTGACAATGGGGCCTGACTGAGAAACCATTGATAAAGACACTGGGAATTATTTCTACTGCATGTAATGGCTTTTTGGTACCCTAGTCTATTTTTCTATTTAGATACAATGCTTCCAAGGACTGGATAGGGAAGGGGGCTTGGACTTCCCACAGGGCAGGGTTCCCTACCCTCTCTTAAGGAGAAAGGGGAAGAGAGTAGGCTAAGTGGAGGAGTGGGAGTAGAATGGGAGGAGGGGAGTAGGTGAAAATTTTTTGAATGGAAAAATAAAAAATTAAATAAAAGAAATTTTAAAAAAAGAATTTCACCAGGAAAAAAAATCTTGTTTCTCTCTTCATTTCAGATTGCTATGATAAAACACCTGACTGAAGGAACTTGGGGAGAAATGATGTATTGTAACTTACAATTCAAGGTTTCAATCCACAGCTGAAGGGAACTTGAAGCCTCTAGCCACAGGCACAATCGAGGGTAGAAAGAAATGAGTGCAGGCATGCTTCCTAGTGCTGTCTCTCTCTTCCTTTATGTAACCCAGGACCCACATCCAGGAATGGCCCTGCCCACTTTTAAACTGAGTCTTCCCACAGTGCTTAACAGGATGAAAATAATCCCCTCCAGACACACCCACAAACCAACACAATCCAAATGGCTCTTCACTAAGGCTCTCTTCCCGGTGATATGAGACTGTTTGGGTTGGTGATTAAAACTAACAGTCATTATCCTGTCAATCTTTTCAAAGTACCAACTCTTTATTTTACCGACTTTTGAAAATTTTTTTGTTGTTGTTTCCTTGTTTTTTGTTTTATATCATAACTACAGTTTCCTCTCCCTCCTCTTATCCCATTCCCTTTTCCCAACTCAACTCTACACACCTCTCCCATGGATATCAAAAAATCATGGCATACCAAATTGCAGTGAGACTAAGCACCTCCCCTTTTACTGAGGCTGAGGAAAACAATCCACTATGAGGAACAGGGTCTCAAAAGTCAGGTAAAGAGCTAAAAACAGCCCCTGTTCTCACTGTAAAGAGTCCCATAGACCAGAAGAACCTTCTCGGGGTGAGTGCCTCTCTGACCCGCGGCCGAAGCGGGCCAGGGATCTGTTTCCTGCAGGCCCTATACTCCTGCATACCGCCTCTCTCTTCATACCTAACCCAGCGGGTACCCAGAACCCTCCCTCACTTCTCTCTCCCTGCCATCTCTGGGCAAATAACATCACCCAGCTCAGCCCGTTTGGGCGCTGGGGCAGTATCCAGAGGGCAGCCGGGCGGGCGCGAATTCCTCTGGCCTCAGTAGCCTGCCTGCACGTGCAGGTAGGCACCTAGTTTACAAGCTTCCCAACCAGCAAGGAGAGCTGATCTTGGCTCCAGGAGATCCATCACTGGGGCACCTAGAGAGCCATCACGGGAGAGTCCCAACACAGGGAAGTAACATCAGTGGGCAAGGAGACCTGATCCTGTAAAAGAAGATCCTTAGGGGAGCATTTGGAGGAAGAGATGGGCAGGCGCCAATGCAGGAATTCACCCAACAATCTGAAAAACAGCGTGAAACCACCTGAACCCAGGGACCCCACATCAGGAGGACATGAACACCTTAATCAAGAAGAAGGAGAAAAAAATGGAATCTTTGAAAGTGATTGACATCCTTAAACAGCATGTAAAAAACGCCCTCATGGAAATGGATGAGAAGTATAACAGAAAGTTTGAAGAATTTAATAAATCAGTGAATGATACCCTCATAGAGATAGATGAGAAGTATAATAGAAAGTTTGAAGAATTGAATAAATCAGTGAATGACACCCTAGGAAACCAAGGAAAAACAATCAAACAGATAATGGAATCAGTTCAAGACCTGAAAACTGAAATGGAGACAAGGAAGAAAACACAAACAGAGGGCCGTCTGGACATTGAGAATCTAGGTAAACGAATAGAAACTACAGAAACGAGTATAACCAACAGAATACAAGAGATTGAAGAAAGAATCTCAGACGCTGAAGATACCATAGAGAAAATAAACGCACTGATCAATGAAAACAGCAAATCCAACAAGCTCTCATCACAAAACATTCAGGAAATCTGGGACACAATAAAAAGACCAAACCTAAGAATAATTGGAGTCGAAGAAGGAGAAGAAGTGCAGCTCAACGGTCCAGAAAATATATTTAATAAAATTATAGAAGAAAACTTTCCCAATCTAAAGAAAGATATACCTATGAAGATCCAAGAAGCTTACAGAACACCAAATAGGCTGGATCAAAAAGAACATCCCCTCGCCATATAATAATCAAAACACAAAGCATACAGAATAAAGAAAGAATATTAAGAGCTGCAAAGGAAAAAGGCCAAGTTACTTATAAAGGCAAACCCATCAGACTTACACCTGACTTCTCTTTGGAAACCATGAAAGCCAGAAGGTCCTGGATAGATGTACTGCAGAAACTAAGAGACCATGGATGCAAGCCCAGACTACTATACCCAGCCAAACTTTCGTTCACTATAAATGGAGAAAACAAAATTTTTCAAGATAAAAACAAATTTAAACAGTATGTAGCCACAAATCCAGCCTTACAGAAAGTAATAGAAGGAAAATCACAAACCAAGGAGTCCAACAAGGCTCACAATAACTCAGATATCTAGAGTCCCTTCACCAACACATCTCAAAGAAGGGAAACACACAAACTCTACTACTAGAAAAATGACCGGAATGAACAACCACTGGACATTAATATCACTTAATGTCAATGGACTCAACTCATCTATAAAAGGCACAGGCTAAGAGATTGGATACGGAAACAGGATCCAACACTCTGCTGTCTACAAGAAACACACCTCAGACACAAAGACAGGCAACTACTCAGAGTAAAGGGCTGGGAAAAGGCTTATCAAGCAAATGGACCTAAGAAACAAGCAGGGGTGGCCATACTAATTTCTAACAAAGTTGATTTCAAACTTAAATCAATCAGAAGAGATGGAGAGGGACATTTTATACTCATAACAGGAACAATGCATCAGGAGGAAGTCTCAATCCTGAATATCTATGCCCCTAATGTAAAAGCACCCACGTACGTAAAAGAAACATTACTAAAACTCAAGGCTGCCATCAAACCGCACACACTAATAGTAGGAGACTTCAACACTCCTCTCTCACCAATGGACAGGTCAATCAGACTGAAACCTAACAGAGAAATAAGAGAATTAATGGAGGTAATGAATCAAATGGACTTAACAGACATCTATAGAACATTCCACCCAAAAAGAAAAGAATATACCTTCTTCTCTGCAGCTCATGGAACCTTCTCGAAAATTGACCACATACTCGGTAACAAAGCAAACTTCCACAGGTACAAAAAATATGCATAACCTCCTGCGTCTTATCAGATCACCATGGATTAAAGTTAGAATTCAACAACAAAGCTACACCCAGAAAGCCTACAAACTCATGGAAACTGAACAGTCAACTACTGAACCACACATGGATCAAGGAAGAAATAAAGAAAGAGATTAAAGTCTTCCTTGAATTCAATGAAAATAAAGAAACAACCTACTCAAACTTATGGGACACTATGAAAGCAGTCCTGAGAGGAAAGTTCATAGCACTAAGTGCCCACTTAAAGAAAACAGAGAAAGCACACATTGGAGACTTAACAACCCACCTGAAAGCTCTAGAAAAAAAAGAAGCAGACTCTCCTAAGGGGAGTAGAAGACTGGAAATAATCAAACTTAGGGCAGAAATCAATAAAATAGAAACACAGAAAACTATCCAAAGAATCAATGAAACAAAAAGCTGGTTCCTGGAGAAAATCAACAAGATCGATAAACCCCTATCCAAACTAATCAAACGGCAGAGAGAGAATATGCAAATTAATAAGATCAGAAATGAAAAGGGTGACATAACAACAGACACAGAGGAAATTCAGAGAATATTGAGATCGTACTACAAAAGCCTGTATGCCACAAAACTGGAAAATGTGGAAGAAATGGACACTTTTTTAGATAAATACCATATACCAAAGCTAAACCAAGACCAGGTGAAAGATCTAAATAGACCTGTTAGTCGTGAAGAATTAGAAACTGTTATCAAAAACCTCCCTACCAAAAAAAGCCCAGGTCCAGATGGTTTCAATGCGGAATTCTACCAGAACTTCCAAGAAGACCTAATACCTATACTCCTTAAGGTATTTCACAATATAGAAACAGAAGAGTCGTTGCCAAATTCCTTTTATGAAGCTACAGTTACTCTGATACCAAAACCACACAAAGACTCAACCAAGAAAGAGAATTACAGGCCAATCTCGCTCATGAACATCGACGCAAAAATCCTCAACAAAATACTGGCAAACCGAATCCAAGAACACATTAGAAAAATTATCCATTATGACCAAGTAGGCTTCATCCCAGGGATGCAGGGCTGGTTCAACATACGAAAATCTATCAATGTAATCCATCATATAAATAAACTGAAAGAAAAAAACCATATGATCATTTCATTAGATGCAGAAAAAGCATTTGACAAAATTCAACATCCCTTTATGATAAAAGTCTTGGAGAGATTAGGGATACAAGGGACATACCTAAATATAATAAAAGCTATTTACACCAAGCCGACAGCTAACATCAAATTAAATGGAGAGAAACTCAAAGCCATCCCACTGAAATCTGGAACAAGACAAGGCTGTCCACTCTCTCCATACCTCTTCAATATAGTGCTTGAAGTGTTAGCGATAGCAATAAGACAACACAAGGGGATCAAGGGGATTCGAATGGGCAAGGAAGAAGTTAAACTTTCGTTATTTGCAGATGATATGATAGTGTACATAAGCGACCCCAAAAACTCCACCAAAGAACTCCTACAGCTGATAAACACCTTTAGTAATGTGGCCGGATACAAGATCAACTCCAAAAATCAGTTGCCCTCCTTTACACAAAGGATATGGAAACAGAGAGGGAAATCAGAGAAGCATCACCTTTCACGATAGCCACAAACAGCATAAAATATCTTGGGGTAACGCTAACCAAGGAAGTGAAAGATTTATTTGACAAGAACTTTAAGGCATTGAAGAAAGAAATTGAAGAGGATACCAGAAAATGGAAGGACCTCCCCTGCTCTTGGATTGGGAGGATCAACATAGTAAAAATGGCAATTCTACCAAAAGCAATCTATAGATTCAATGCAATTCCCATCAAAATCCCATCAAAGTTCTTCACAGATCTTGAGAGGACAATAATCAACTTTATATGGAAAAACAAAAAGCCCAGGATAGCCAAAACAATCTTATACAATAAAGGAACTTCTGGAGGCATTACCATCCCTGACTTCAAACTCTATTACAGAGCTACAGTAATGAAAACAGTCTGGTACTGGCATAAAAACAGAGAACTCGATCAATGGAATCGTACAGAAGACCCGGATCTTAACCCACAAACCTATAAACACCTCATTTTTGATAAAGGAGCTAAAAACATACATTGGAAGAAAGAAAGCATCTTCAACAAATGGTGCTGGCACAATTGGATTTCAACCTGTAGAAAAATGAAAATAGACCCATATCTATCACCATGCACAAGACTCAAGTCCAAATGGATCAAAGACCTCAATATCAATCTTTATACACTGAACCTGATAGAAGAGAAAGTGGGAAGTACCCTACAACAGTTGGGCACAGGAGATCGCTTCCTATGTTTAACCCCAGAAGCACAGGCATTAAGGGAAACACTGAACAAATGGGACCTCCTGAAACTGAGAAGCTTCTGTAAAGCAAAGGATACTGTCACTAAGACAAAAAGGCAACCTACTGATTGGGAGAAGATCTTCACCAACCCAGCAACAGACAAGGGCCTGATCTCCAAAATATATAAAGAACTTAAGAAACTAAACTTTAAAATGCTAAATAACCCAATTAAAAATTGGGGCACTGAGCTGAACAGAGAATTCTCAACAGAAGAATTCCAAATGGCCAAAAGACACTTAAGGTCATGCTCAACTTCCTTAGCGATCAGGGAAATGCAAATCAAAACAACATTGAGATATCATCTTACGCCTGTCAGAATGGCTAAAATCAAAAACACCAATGATAGTCTTTGCTGGAGAGGTTGTGGAGGAAGGGGTACCCTCATCCATTGTTGGTGGGAATGCAATCTTGTGCAACCACTGTGGAAATCAGTGTGGCGGTTTCTCAGGAAAGTCGGGATCAACCTACCTCTGGACCCAGCAATACCACTCTTGGGAATATACCCAAGAGATACCCTATCACATGACAAAAGCATTTGTTCAACTATGTTCATAGCAGCATTGTTTGTTATAGCCAGAACCTGGAAACAACCTAGATGTCCCTCAGTGGAAGAATGGATGAAGAAAGTGTGGAATATTTACATACTAGAGTACTACTCAGCAGTAAAAAACAATGACTTCTCGAATTTTGCATGCAAATGGATGGAAATAGAAAACACTATCCTGAGTGAGGTATCCCAGACCCAAAAAGAGGAACATGGGATGTACTCACTCATAATTGGTTTCTAGCCACAAATTGTGGTCATTGAGTCTATATTCTGTGATACTAAAGAAGCTAAATAAGAAGGTGAACCCAATGAGGGCTGCTGAAAAGCCAAGGTCAATGGCACAGGGTTTTGATCCTACTTCATGTTCTGGCTTGGTGGGAGCCTAGCCAGTTCGGATGTTCACCTTCATAGACCAGGATTGAGGGGGAGGACTTGGTACTTCCCACAGGGCAGGGAACCCTGACTGCACTTCGGTCTGGATAAGGAGGGAGAGGAGGGGGAGGCGGGGAGGAGTGGGAGGAGGGGAGGGAAATGGGAGGCGGGGAGGAGGCAGAAATTTCTCTTTTTTTCCAATATAAAAAAAAACTAAAAAAAAAAAAGGAGGATAGCTTACAAACTCTTGGTTGGATGTCCAATGGTTAAAGCTCTAGTGATAATATTCTTATAGGAGACCTTGAGCTACTAGGTAAAATTCTTACAAAAAACAGTTTCCAATAGAGAGCTTAAAACAGCTGCCTAACAGGTACTCAAGCAGGTAAAATATAAATCAACAGATAAAGTATACAATAATCAACAAATACAGTATATTAATTATAATTCAGATATGGCAAGTGTGTATATTAAATGTAAAACTTATTCTTCAACAGTTTTATAAAACATGAGGCTTATGGCTAAATCTTATCAGTTTTGCTTGTTAAGATATTAAGTTCTTAATTTAAACCAGTAGCCTGTCTGATATAAAAGGACAGGATAGAATCCTGATAATGGTTTAACAAAATTCTGACTAGGTTCAAGGTTTCTTATACTAAACAGTAGACTCATTGATAATTTTTAAGATTGATTCCTGGATTTTTGCCTTTGCTAAATTCAAAGGCCAAAAACAATGGTCTTTTCCCAGATCATTGCTACAATTTATGCACCTGTATTTTGCTAAAGCTATAGCAAAAAATCCCTTAAAGGATTTTATGCTAAATTTTACAATTGGCTCTTCCAATGGAGGAACTGCATATATGGCTAACAATAATAAAAATTATGGAGCATAACAAGGCTCCTTCAAAGCAACTCATACAAGTTGACAGCAGATCCTGATGCAAACGGATCTGGCTTGTTGACACCAAGCTGACCTTTGCTAAGACAAGGTAAAAGCCCTTGCAATGCAGCATGAAAAAAACCCGACCTATATATATTTGGGGTCGAGGATGTGTTTGTGCTTTTTCACAGAAAGAAAATGAATTCTGAACGTGATGTCGAGGCTGCGGACACAGAAGAGTTCCAGACTTCCAGAGGTGATTGAGGAGAGATCTTTGGTCCGGTCTTCCCTACCCCCAAGGAAAGGAGTGCCTGCTGACAAAACCAGCTACACCACTCTGCATGGTGTCACCCAGCCCCCAGAATCCAGGGAGACCCGGCTGACATAAGGGCCAGGATGTGCTCCATGTACCTGAAACCAGCTCGCCTCACCCTGGCTACCCCACCTGTCCAGGAGCACAAATGCTAAACTGCTTCTGCAGCTTGAACTCTGGTCTGCTTTGGAGCTGAGTTGCAGACTAAACATCAGACTGCTTTAAACCTTGGGACACAGAACTCATTTTAATTAAAATATTAACCTCTCTTCACTTAAGAAGGGGAAAATTGGGGGTTCCTGTGACTGTTGCCCAGAGGCTGGAACTGGCGATATATGATAACAACAATGTAGGTCATTGTACTCCCACTGAATTTGAGCTAATGATACTTGTAACTGCTTATAGATAATGGGTAAAGTCTGACACATGTTGTAAAGTGTTTGGTTTTAATGCATAGGTTTAAAAATTTTGGATTTTGAGCCCTTTTACACTGCCCTAATTTTTTGGCAGGCAGCACACGTAACTTTATGTGGAGTAGGCACTTAGGAATGTGGTCATTCCATAGGCCAGACTAAAAGGTGAATACTGGGTGGGGAAAAAGCCCTTTCTTCTTATCTGGAGATGGAGTTACTGGTGCCAAAACTATATCATTATATCTTTTGTTTGAGGAGCTCTTCAGAGTCTTTTCATTAATGACAGACGCAGGGGGCCCAATGACGGGAGTTAATGTGGATCCTCACCTGAAGAGCACACCATACAGAGGTTGTAGAAACCGGCTCAACATGGCATGGTTCAGGTATGAGGGTGCTCTCCACATGGCCTAAGACAGGGTACCCTGTGATCTGCTTACTTTAATCCTGCTAGATGCCTTTTATTTGAGGAGCTCCAGGGCCGGGCGACTTATGGCAGGATAATTCCCCAACCTAAGGCAGGGCCCTGGGAACCCTAGGAAGGGTAAGGGGAAAAAAAAAAAAAGGCCTGGTCCCCACTTGACCTAGTAGTCATCGGGCACCCCTCTGTTCCCAGGAGAGAGGGATCACTTCACCACCCGAGAGGAGGGTCTCTCTCTGTCTCAGTCCCT
>CADCXT010006764.1:0-11895 GCA_902806775.1 Microtus agrestis | reverse complement strand
ATGTCCATCTTGGTTCTGAGCTTCATCGAGAGTGCCTCAGCGAGCAGAGCTATCCTGTCTGCCCTCGAGACAGGAGCATGGTGTCTCTCTCTGAGACGTCTGGCTCTGAGTGGAGATGCATGCTTTCCCGACCTCACTTCCTCTTCCTCTCAGCATTTTCTTCTGTTTACACCACCCACCTCTGTTCTAACCAATTGGACCAAGAAGTTTATTTATTGCTTATCCAATGAAATCAACAGATTGATACATGACACTCCCACATCACTTCCCCTTTTTCTGTTTAAAAAAAGAAAGGCTTTAACATTAACATAGCAAATACAATATTACCTAAGCAAATAAAAAGTGAGCAATTTTCAAAACTCTAGAAATGACAGAGACATCTTGCTGCCTGTACAGTTACCCAAAGTTCCTCTGTACCGTTGGGGCATCCATCTTCGGCCTACAGGCCCATAGTTTTCAGCAGACATTCCACAAAGCAGGAAATTCCAAAGGCAGTCACTATCTGCTTGTCCTGAAGAATGTCTTGCAGACTGTTTCATGAATCAGGAACCCCAAAATATCATCTCACCTTTAGGCTAGTTCAGTAGTCCTCTCTCTGCGGGATCTCTGTGTCCAGTTTATGCAATAGTCAAGGCAACAGCAGTTTCTTGCCCAAATGTCTATCAAACTCCATAAGAATCCTCTTCGATGCCCATCTTCCTCTTGAAGTAAATTAGTGCTGCCAGGAGCAGAGTGTCTCATTGTCATGAAAAATCCTAAGTTATTAAAACATTTAAAATGCCATATTCTCTAGCCTTTGAAAGATATGAAGAATGTCTATCTGAAATATAACCATGCACATCTAGAAAACCTAACATGACTACAAGCTTGACTATTATGATTATCTATTGACAACCTATTTACATTACATTTTTAAGTGAACTATACAATCTCAATACCTTAATCAAGATCAGAAATACATATACATATTAACAAAGTTGACCTTAAATTTATATCACTAAAGCAAAATCCATATCAATGCAAATTATTCATACCTATATCATATCCCCCTTTAAATGTAAAAGAACATTTATAAACCATATTTGGGAACATGGGCGCAGTTTTTTCTCTCCAAACTGCTTCATGCTGAATGGGGGCGTCGTTAATTAGGTCTTTCATGGTATAACCTGTGTGCTAATTTCATCTCAGTTGGCAGTTGAGCGAAGCAATTTTCTGAAGGTGTTTACAATTACCATTCAGGAGGGCGTGGTCCATCATACCATATTCGGATGGAAGAAATGAACAGGCTCTCATCCTCTGTGAAAACAAACAAGAAACTCTTTTCCAAACTATCATTTCCTTAGATCCAAATTGCAAAGTCAAGGCATTTCCAAAATATCTATGTTGAATTAGTTCAGCAGCATTTATAAACAAATATCTTTTAGTAGCTTTTGCTCCTTCCTCAGCATTCAAACAATTCAAAGAGAGCATAATAGCATACAGTATCAAGATTTTCTGTGTATTTCCATCTTTGTACGCTTTATTTTAACCTCTATTTAATTTATTTTACTTTTATTTTATATTCTCTGTATCTTTGTCCTGGAATAACTCTGTAGACCAGGCTGTCTTGAACTCTCAGAGATCCTCAGTCTCTGACTCCCAGACATTGGGATTAAAGGTGTATGCTACCACACCTTAAACTCACAGAGATCTGTTTGTCTCTGCGTTCTAGGCACTGGGATTAAAGGCATGTACTACCACATACAACTATCTTACTTTTTTAATTGTTTTTTAAATTTAAGAACTTCAACTTTTAGTCTGCATATATTTTCAACACACTGTAAATCATTTAGAAATTTTCTGTTTTTGAATCTCTCTTTACTGTATATTTCTCTCTTTTTCTGAACACATGAGCCTTTAAATTACTGAGCAATATGGATAGGATTAAAGTCGTGGCTTTGCCAGCTAGATCCAGTCCAATCCTTAGCTTTCCAGCCTCATGGCTGAGGTACCGGCCAGAGGCGCCTTCAGTGCCACAACTCTACAGTGTTTCAAGGTCCTGGCCAGCAAGCTTGCTTCCAGAGCCTGGGCTTGCAAACTGCACGAACTGCCTGCATAAAAGAGTTAGAGTTTGCCCTGGCAGGACAGCCTAGAAAGCCAGCATTTTTAAGTGGCGCAGCTTTTTCCTTCTACGGCTGAAAACCGAAAACCATGCATTCAGCTTTTCGTCAACACAGTTTAAGTATTTTGTGGCAGGACCTCTTAATGAGCTGCAGGGTTTTGCAGCTGAAGCTGAGTCAGGAAGCCTCTCTTAGCTGAGAGTGCTTGATTGCCTCTAGCAAGCAGAGCAGAACCAAGAAACTGCTGCTACCAAGAAAACATGCTTCACTCCATTCTTTCCCAAGCTTTCTCAGGCTTTTTGTGGATTCAGTTAGCCAAACGTTGGGCGCCATCTGTTGTAATAGCAGCAGCGGAACTGCATCCCCAACAACCCGGCCGCTTGCATGGCTAGCTATACATGAAATAATTACATGGACACTGTATACTTTTAAGCACTGCTTGGCCCATTAGCTTCAACCTGTTAACCCATTTCTAATCATCTATGTAGCACTATGAGGTGCGCTTACCGGGAAGATTCTAGCCTACGTCCATCTTGGTTCTGAGCTTCATCATATGTCTCAGAGAGCAGAGCTATCTTGTCTGCCCGCGAGACAGGAGCATGGTGTCTCTCTCTGAGACGTCTGGCTCTGAGTGGAGATGCATGGTTTCTGACCTCACTTCCTATTCCTCTAAGCATTTTCTTCTGTTTACTCCACCCACCTCTGTTCTAACCAATTGGACCAAGCAGTTTATTTATTGCTTATCCAATGAAATCAACAGATTGATATATGACACTCCCACATCAGATCATGAAGACCTGGTTCTACATTACTTTGAGAAAGATCCGGTCTTGTACATTTACCACCACCTGCATGCCTACATTAAAGGCAACCTCCACATCATGGCATAGAGCCCTCCAGTAGAAGTGACATCAGGAGGAGGCAGGGAAGTCAAGATAGGCAAATGTGTGCAGCACAGCAAAGGCGATGGAAACAGAAAGATGTGCAAAATCGTTTACCAAGTTCCCACCAAACCTTCCAAGTATTTTGTCAAGTTTGAAAAAGACACCCTTACCTATGTCTCTGATGTGAGCAAGATAAAGTAAAGTGAAATTCACAAAGTGTGGAGGGGCAGACATAAAATTTTCTTTGGGGAGAATGCTCTCTTTTTTTTTCAGAGATACATAATATCCTCTAATAACCGCGGTATCATTTACAATAGAATTTGTCTTGCTTTAAAAATAAAAATTTGTGAACATTGTGTGTTGTTTGGTAATGGAGAATGGGTGTGTCTGGTGCATGGGATATCAAAGGAAGACACGTGTTGACTCAGGCTGTGAATGGTACATCTAGGGTCACAGTAGGCTCAAAACGGTACAGGACTTAGAAGGTCTGGTCTGCGGGGAGAGGGAAAAACTGGAGATGGGAGGTGGGGAAAAGGACAAGATGGCTATTTAGGAAGTAGTGGAGAGGAGCCAGAAAGAGGTAGAATCTCAGGCAGGGGTAAAGCTTGAGGGAGATTCGTGTGATCAGTAAAAGTGTGAGAGATAACAGTGAGGTCTTGAAACTTAAGGGGAAACAGAATCAATTGATGAGGGAGGAACACATATGTAGACTCAGACGCAGAGAAAATTCAGTTTCATTTGATAATGGTTATAAAGTACGTCATCAGATCTTTTAAGAGTTACTGTTTTTGATTATGTGGATGAGGCAGGGTATGTGTATGTGAGTATCGTGACCACACAGGCAAGAGGAGCCAGGTCCCTTCGAGCTGGAGTCATGGGTGGTTGTGAGCTGTTGGACATGGATGTGGGGAAACAAGCTTGGGTCCTCTGTGAGAACAGAAAGGGATCTTCACCACTGAGCCATCTCCCCAGCCCCCTAAAGTCTTCATTTAAGTGAACCCAATCCTCACAGAGAAGAGAGCAGAACAAAGGTAAGAAAGATGGAATTGACAGTGACCTGGAGAGAGCTAAGGACTCATAAAGAGGGAGTAGAGGACACTGAGGACAAAGAATATCCAAGAGCAAATGATCAAAGGAGTTCTCAAAATCTGGGGGAAGGAGTGTGAAATGGGACCCAGGAAGAGCAGGAAGGTTCTGGAAAGAGACAAATTTGAACCATATCCATATTGGCTTCCTTGACTCTCTAACACAGAACCTGTCTGCCACTTAAGAAGGTGGGCACGGGTTCGATGTTTCCCAAAGGACATTTTGACCAGAATAACTCTGACTAGTGAATCTAAAACTAAGTTTATATCTACGAGACTCCTGAAAACATACAAAAAACACCATTTTGTATGATTATAAAATTAAAAAATATATAATAAAAGAGAAAAGGAATGCCTGGTGAATGCCTGGGGAACTGCTTGATGGTGTTAAGTGGATCTGGCTTCGCCTCTCTGAGCACCATTTGCCTCAGTTACAGCCTGTGATATTCCTGAGGTCTCTGTTGGATACTCCAGAGGACCACCAAGAAGCTTTCACCCCAGGAAGTTCCGCCTCACTCCACCCATCTGTGTGACATCCCTCACACAACACACTACTGCCCTTTCTGCCTCTCTAGCTCTAGGCAGTCCCCTTTCACTGCACATGTGTGACGTTGCTCCCAGCAAATACTGATGGTGCTGCGAGTACAGACTTGCTGAGCTCTTTCCAAACCAATTTTCATGACTTTCAAATGCTGTCTCCTTCTGAGAAGGCCCTGTGCTGCATAGGGTCTCCCTGGGCCACCCTCTTCACTCCAAGAATGATTTTGAGAGACAGGCTTGTCATGGCTGGACTGGTTCACTGTTGTTTCTGCTTACTAGAATCAGTTTCTATGATGGAGGAATGAAAATATTTTTTTAATTGTTGATTCATTTTTTATTATTTGGGAGGCTTTATTATAAAGACAAAATGTTCAGTGGAGCCACAGTTGTTCATCCCATAGCCACAAATAAAATCCAGCTAGACATTTCATTTGAATTTAAAGTTAGGATGTGTACATGTTATGCCTGTTATGTAGTTGTCTTAGTTTGATTATTTTCTCACTGTGATAAACATCATGACCAAAAATATCTTTGGAAAGAATGGGTTTATTTGGGATACAATTTACAAGCCATCACTGAGAGAAGCCATGGCAGGAGCTTGAGGCAGTAACCAGAAAGAACAGTGCTTGTTGGCTTGCTCCCTGCCTTAGTCACTAGTCTATGGCTCTGAAGAGACACCATGACCAAGACAACTATTATAAAAGAAAACATTTAATTGGAGGCTGGCTTCAGTTTCAGAGGTTTGGTCCATCATCATCATATCAAGGAGCATGGTGGCATACTTGGTGTTGAAGCAATAGCCAAGAACTACATCCTGCTCCATAGACAGAAGGACTGAGGCATGGCATGGGCTTTTGAAATCTCAAAGCCACCCCTCCATGACACACTTTCTCCAATAAAACCACACTTCCTCCTAATCCTTGAAAATACTGCCTCTCCCTGGCGAGTAAATATTAAAATATAAGAGTCTATGAGGGCCCTTCTTACTCAAGCCACAACAGATACCATGGCTTGCTCAGTAACTTTTCTTATACAGATGAGCCTGTCCATCCATCCACACCCGAGCATGATGGCCTCGACCATAGTGCTGGGCACTCCTACATGAGTAATTACTCAAGAAAATGTCCCATAGACTCACTCAGAGGCCAATTTAGCAGAGACAGATCTTCAGCCGAGGTTCCCTCTTCTCAGGAGTATCTAGGTTGCAAATTGACAAAAATTAGTCAGCACCAAAATGCTTACCATCCCCCATGTCACACTTCTGCACCATCTACACACACACACACATACACACACACACACTCATCTATGACTAACCCCCATCTATTTTTGCATAGTTCCACTTTCCTAGTGCGGCAGAAGTGAAGGGTAGCTACTGTCAGCAATATGAGTACCCAATGGTATGTGATGGATAATTTCTGCAACTTTCCATCCCATTCTATTTGTTCCACACTTTCCGGGTGACTGCCCAGCACAGCTAATTCACAGTTGGGCACTGGAAATTTAACGGGTCACAGTAGACGGCAGAAGCAATCAGATAGAATATATTTTCTCTCCTCTCAATAGGAGAATGGTCCTTTCACAAAGCCAGTTGGTCTTTTCCTATCTCACACTCAGTCATGACATCCCAGAATATAGAAAGTAAGTCTTGCACAGGTTCTATGCCTCAGCTGTACAAATCTTTTTACCTTTCACAATAGCGCTTTGTGAAATTCATCCCCTTAAAGGAGCACAACCCTCGGTTATCCCACAGAAAATTCAGTACCACACACTCTCTCCATATTTGTCCCCAGTCAACTGTCCAACTGCCAGTCAACTCAACGATGACAGTAAACACACACTGAGAAATCCAATACATGTGGCTTCATTTTTAGAGAACAGAGTTTCACTCTTCATGGCTACCCTGGAGTCTGACTCATCTGTAATAAAACTCAATATATTAAGAGCAACATTACAAGCGCTATGACAAATACCAACTCACAAAACAACCATCACAGTTGGCCAAACCTTTTCAACAGATTTATTGAAGCAAAATTTCAATACTAAAAAAATGCATTTATTTTAAGTGTGTGATTTCATGATTTTTAAAGCAAGTTTAGAGCTTCCTTCTTTTATGCACATTTCCCACTAATTCATATGATATTGAAGTCTATAAAAATATAGAAGTGGAGTCAGGGGAAAGATCAGAGTGGGAGGCAACAAGGATCTCGTTGTCACTCAGACAACAGATATATTGGCAGAATCTTCCTGATGTAAACACTTGAGAACATTGGATCTGGTCTTAGCTTGCAGCGTTCAGACAAAAAGCTGAAAAGATTAAGCCATGGGTCTTCCTGCATCAAGTCCAGATCTGACCTGATTGGGACAGCATCACTAGTGGCCACATTTATGTCGGTCACCCCTTTAGTATTAAAACAAATTATCTGGGAACTTAAAAAGCAAATGGACTTACTTTGGTTCACATTTTCAGAGCTTTTGGCCCATGGTTACATGGACCATGGATGATGGAGCACACCTTCTCACTTCCTTGGCAGCCAGGAAACAAACACAGGAAGGGACCATGGACAAGAAGTACCCTCCGTAGCCGCATCGCAAATGACCAACTCCTTCAACAAGCCCCAACCTCCTAGTTTCCCCCACCTCCAAACTCCATTGATTAGAACCCTCAGAGTTCAATCACTTTCAGCCCCACCTTTGAACATTATTCCAACATACCAACCTATTGGGGATATTTCAAACCCAAATCACAGCAGTATCTGTCATGTGAAAACCACAAATGGGACCCCTCTGATCTCTGCAAGGGCCTCTCTGTCCAGCGGTTGTTAAAGGATAGTCCCCAGGGCAACAACATCAGAACCACCCAGGATCATTTAGAGATACAAGTTCAGGGTCTTGACTCCCATTCGTGTATCAGAAACCTGTAGGGCGGGCTAGTAGGTTGGCTCAGAAATCTCAGCTTGGCCTCACAAAGAAGGAGCTGGGAAGATTTCTAACAAACAGCTTTGTTTCCCTGCACAAAACCAAGCCGATCAGCACTCCATCGTGGATAGGGAGGGCCTCACCATCCCTCACCCCCTAGCTCAGGAGTATGGACAGTTGATGTGAGAGGGGATTTTCTTCAAAGGTGTGGATGGTGCTAGGTTGACCATGCTCCAGTGAATAGCCCAGTGCCTGTGAGTTTATGAGTAGCACAAATCACTCAATGGGTTATTATATAGGGAGGGAGGTTATTAAGTTGGGAGGGAGAAGGATGGATCTGGGAGGAGTGATACAATCCAATATGTTGTATGAAGTTCTCAAAAAATTAATAAAAGTAGTTTTTAAAATACTGTATCTGTACTGAACACACACACAGATCATCTTTCTTCTCATTTTATAAAAACAGCCCCCTGCATGGCAATTGCATTGCATTAAATACAAAAGTAATATGGTGATTATTTAAGATGCAGGATGATCTTGGGGATCATCAGGAGTAAAGTGTTTGCTGCATAAGCACGAGGACCCATCACCCACATAAAAAGCCCAGTGTGTGGTCACATGGGAACCTATAACTCCAGTGCTAAGGGAGGCAGACACAGGAGGATCACGGGGGTTGTTGGCAGTAAGGCCAGCTCCAAGTACAGCAAGAGCCCCTGCCGTAGTTGTCCTAAAGTGGAGAGTAGAGGAGCAGTACACGTTATGTTGTTTCCCCCTTCCGGCCCCTGCACTTACATGTAAAAGTCTATATGCACGCATGCCCACACACACACACAAACAGACACACACACATAAGTAAGTATAATAAATTATACAAGAGGATTGCATATAACAAGAGGGTTATATGAAAATGCAATATCATTTTAGCTAAGGAATGTGAAGATTTTGATCCCTGGGGACCCTAAGCCAGCACTCCAGAAAGAGCAGGGGCAAGCATATCTTCCTCCTGTGCAAACCAATCCTTGACTGAGTGTGTGTCTTGTAGCTCCCTGACAGTTCTCCTCTCAGATCCTGTTCACAATATATAGTGTTCTGGAAATGCTGAAAAAAATGAAAACTAAAGGCTTCATGACGGTGTCTAAGCTTGTACTAAAATCATATTTATAACCTTTTATTAACTGGAAAGGAAATCATCAGCCCCCAGCAAAAATTGACTCAATCATGTTGCCTTCTGTTTAATCCCACCATGAATAGCAATTAATTGCACATCAATAGTTTGCATGCTTTGAACTAAATCCGGCTGAAGCAATATGGTCCTTTTTAACAAGTGATGCCAATGTGGAACATCAAGTAGAGAAAGGGGATTGTTAGGATTTATTTGGCTTCTGCTAGTGTGATGGCTGATTGGAAACTTTTTATGCAAATGTCCCTAACACCCCCACCCCCCAGGGATGACATGTAACAATAAAATGGATGTCCCAATGGATGGACAGGCATTACTTAATTCCCCCTTTTCATACTGTGATGGTTTGAATAAGTGTGGCCCTGATAGGCTCTTATATTTGAATATGTTTTTTTCCAGAGGGTGGACTGCTTAAAAAGGATTAGGAGGTGTGGTCTTGTTAAAGGAAGTTGATCACTGTGGGTGAGTCTCAAGGTTTCAAAAGCCCATGCCAGCCACACCTCTGCCTCTCCCTTTTCCCCTCCTCCCCATCTCCCGCCCCTCTCTTCTGCCTGCTGTATGCAGGTCAGGATGGGCGCTCTCAGAACTGCTAAAGCAATATGTCTGCATGCCTGCTGCCAGGCTATCAACCATAATGGTCATGGTCATAGCCTCCACTATGAAAGTGAGCAAGATCCCAATAAACTGTTTCTTTTTTAAAAGCTGCTTTGGTCATGGTGTCTCTTCACAGCAATATAATAGAAGTAAGACAAATGCCTCTCTTTTTATTTTTCTAATAGCTCTCTCTTTATTTCACTAAGTTATCTTTGGTCCATTGAACAGTCTTAGGAATAAGTTCAAGGGGGTTGGAGTGATGACTCGGAGAATAAGAGCTTGCTGCTCTTAAAATGAACCAGATTTCAGTTCACAGCTGTATCACCAGCTCAAGGAGTCTGACATTCTTTTCTAACCTTGGCAGGCAACTGCACATACACACACTTATTCACACACTCACATATACATAAATACACACTCACAAATATTCACACACTTATATCCATATATATACATATATACACATACACATATAAGTAACACTTTATTAATGAGGATTTTAGATTTATCCAGGGACCCTGCAATTTCATTTGGTCCACCTGACACCTGTGCTCACAGGACATGTCTCTTCCTGCTTCTTGCTCAAGGGAGTCTGTATACAGCATCTACAGACCCCCTGTATCCAAGTGTATTCCCTTCTTCATCTTTCAGAATTTCAATTGTCAGAGAGGGGGATGTCAGCAACTTGTTTTACGTAATTCATTTTGCATGTGAGCCACTTGCACCTCAAATCACAAAGTGGGGGGCAATAAATAAATGTGTGTCTAAACGCCAGTACCAAACTCATATCCATTGTCCTTAATAAATGCTCGCATTTGAAATTAGAATTCAGGTGGAAATGAGGCTTTTGAAGAAGTCTTCTTCTCATGGAGGATATGGTATTTCTAGTCCCCTGAAAAGGAACACCCATAGAAAGGACAAAATGGTGATCGCATTTTGCCACAAGTCGAATTAGAAGCATTGATGATGGACATGGAAGAAATCACCCCACATCTACAAAAGAACAAAGGAATGTGGAAGGCGAGGAGATGTCTGGGGAAATGTCAGTCCCTTATTAGTATTAAAAAATCCCCAAACTCTAGAGATGACATTCAACAGAGAAAGAACTGCATTTTCACTAGGCAGAACTCTTTTTAAAATGGCCTTCCTTTTAGCCATGGAGTGGAGGGGTTTGGACCAGTAGGGTCAGTTTGTGGATGACTAAAGTCATTCCCATCAAAATTTTAAGAATAATATGAATTTTTAAAAATGAACTTGAATAAAATTAGAAATTTTACCTGTTGAAGGGGAAGAGTGGTGTCCCAGGAAGAGACAAAGGAGTGCAGAATGCAATATTTGATTCTTTCAATAAATGCCCTTCTGATGACTAATGTGCGTGTTGGTATCAGGAGAAAACGCAAGTTGGATTTCTTGATGCAGAGAGATTTTAATGCATGTGAATAGCTGCCAATAAAAAGAATTTCTCTCAGATTTTAAAAAGTCATTCGAAAGCCACTGTGGATTTACAGCATTTTGCTTCAAAAGCCTTGGTTCCCTGTATGCAGGAATGCAGAGCCTCAAGGGAAAGTCCTGAGACCTTCTAGCAATAACATCAAACAACTTCTGAAACCAAGCCCATGGGGGAAAGGGGCTTTACTTGGAAGATGGAGAACGGAGAGCTGAAGAGTGGAGACCATGCATTGATTGATCAATAGCTGTGATAGAACAACATAGGACAGTGGCAGCTGGTTCACAGAGCAAGGCAACAGTCACTGAGGCAGCCAAGAACTAAGAGGATTTGAAAAGATAATAATAATGCAGACTTCAGAGAAGCCAAGATAGACTTGGGGGGGTCTGAGAATTTAATCTCTCGCATTTTGGAAAGAAAAAATAAAAAAAATCAAACCGAGGGATTGCTCTGCTCAGCACAATGGAACTCTGGCAGTGCTGCAGAGGGCCCATGTCAAGACCCAATGTGGATGATGGAAGCCTTTGATTAGAAACTGGAACTAGATTGTGTAAGCGCTGTGAGCAAAGCAAAACAACATGGCACCAGAAATGGCTCAAGTCAGCGCCAACATTGGGAAGAAGAAATATCACACAGCACAAAAAGGAATCCGGGTTAGGGCCTGGGTGAGACCAGAGGTGAATGGTGCCATGGTCAACCAATAATCACTGCCTTTGGGTATATGCTGAGCACACGGGTTGTGATGCAAATTAAGAAATGATTTTTAAATTTCAACACAACTTATATTTAAATTAATAGCTTAAAAAGTCTATGATTGTTTTTAGCACAAGCTTCCATATTGTGCTGTTTCTCCAGCAGAAAAATGACCTCAAGGCAGAGAGCAAGCTAAGATAAGAAAGGCTCCTAGCACTGGAGAGGCAGAGGCAGGCAAATCTCTGAGTTTGAGACCACCAGGTCTACAACAGGAGTTCTAGGGCAGCTGAGGCTACACAGAGAAACCCTGGCTTGAAAAAAAACAAAAAAGGAATAAGATAATAAAAGCACAGAGATGGGTTGGAGTAAAATGAACAAGGGAATATCTACAAATCAAAGAAAGGAAAATTCAAAGACTTGTTCATAAAAGACCAGCAATGTAGGGAAATGGTTT
>CADCXT010006762.1:0-51894 GCA_902806775.1 Microtus agrestis | reverse complement strand
TTTGTATATGATTTCAGGTGACTACATGGTATTGACTAACCAATTAAGGAGAGACAGTAGTCATGTATGAAATTTATCAAAGAATAAAAAACCCAAAGAAAAAGTTTCATATTTTGAAGCATTGTAGACATAGTGGTGCTTGGCCCTTAATGCAACATAACAAATGGCTTTATGCACTAAAAAGCAAAGCGTCATAACCACAGTGGAAGTTAAATTTCTAGCAAAAGAAAATCTAAGGTTTTCATAGAAATTGTATTTGACTTGAAGTTTAAGAAGGTAAGTAGGTATGCCTATATAAAAATGTTTTTCCATGAATTGATATTTCTGTGATTCAATATTTTCTTCCTATTCACCTGGAGAGTTCATGGGAAGGAAGCTGGGAAATAAGCAAACAATTAAAGCAGTCTACCCTATATCAAAACAGTATTATTCATGTAGGCGAATACTTCTCCACCTTTTAGACCTATTTATAGCCATGTGACTTGCATTGATCAATTAATAAGAACAAAGTGAGCCATGTTGGTTCTACCTAGACCTTTTATACCAAATTGTCTTCTCCCCATGCTCACAACTACTAGCAATGTTTCAGATCACGGATGCATTGAAACTTTGGATCTCAGAGATGATAAGGACCAGAACCATAATTAACCTTAGTGGTCAAGTGTTAGGAGGAGAAAGCCAACCTCTGTTGTAACATACTGACATATTCATATTCATTAGGCAGTAAAACCTAGCCCATTCTGATTAAAACAAATTCTGAAATTGCCCCCTTCAGGTAAATGCCAAAAAAAAAACCCCAATATAAGGCTAAAATTGTTACTCAATTGTTTGGTGATGTTACAAGCATTATATAGAGAAACTTAGAGACATAAACTCATTTAGTTTCACAACTTCATGATTTTAAAGTCATTACTTCTTTCCTATGGATAGAGAACCTAATAAAAGTTAAAGAAATGTCCCAAGGTTGCATAGCAGGAAAGATCATTACAGAAAACCTAATTTTTCATTATGTAATAAGGGATCTGTTCATTTTATGCAATGCCTATGAATTCACAATCATATTTCACCTTAAATGTCCATAATTTCTTTAGTAAATAATGTTTCTTATTCTGAAGTTAATAACAATATTCTTGGCAACTAAACTTTGGAGACAACTGAAAAGAGTCTTGTTTCTAGCTGCATTATTTGTTATATGTGGGACATTGCCCAGTTCCTCTTGACTCATTCTTGCCATTAATGCTCACTTTTGTTACTGTGTAAAATGCCTAACCGAATCAGCTTAAAAGAGGAAAGATTTATTTTGGTTCATGATTTTAGAGGTTTCACTCTATTGATTCCTTTGCCCATGAAGAAAGATGGCCCACCATGGAGGGAAGTGCATGGTTTTGCAAAGTTTCTCACACAATGTCAGTATCATTTGGGGAACAGGGAAGAGGAAGAATAGGAATGACTTCTAGAGTCCTAACATCACCTTCATCTCAACCTCAGTGACTTAGCTTCTCACAAGCCCCACCTCCTAATAGTTTGCCTCCAGCAAATAAGTCTTTGAAGAACAGTTCACACTCCAACTATAATAAATATGACTACCCATAATTGGTGATCACTGGTAAAGAAATCTCTACTTGTTTTCTTTCAAATGTCTAGTAGAGTTTGGTGTTAAATTTAATTGTTTTTCTTTCTCGTAGTTGTGGCATGGTGAGTTAGTTTGCCAGTCATTTCCTTCTTTCAGCTGGACTTCAATCTACTACTCAGTGACTCAGGTGAGATCTTCATGAAAGTGACTGATTTGTGTTCTAGTTCTATTATGCCCCTTTTTGTCCTCTTTGTTCCCATGTTGTGGCTGCATCAGCTGCAATGACACCATGTAAATTTTTTAAAAAAGTTCAATTTAACACCAAACTGTATTAGACATTTGAGAGTCTGATTAGGTGATGAGATTGGCTTAGGAGTCTAAGCAAACCAGTGTGTTGGTTAGCAGCTTTTATGGTGGTACTGAAAAGTTTCTCTTCAATAATTCTAATTAAGTGGTTTCTTGGAACTTTCTAAAATTCAATACTGTGGGGGCTGGGTTTTTTGTTTTGTTTTTGCCCAAAACAAGATGTTTTCTAAAACTTGCCCACCATAAGGAAAGAAAGAAGGAGGGTGCTGCTGCTGCTGCTTTTAAAATGCTTGCACTCTGGAGCTGATGTATAGTTTGGACAAAAATATCTTCTCAGAATTCAATGTCCTTAGTCTTGAGTCTCAAAGGCTCAATGTGAAAGTGTGGGCAAAGATCACTTGGTTATAAGGCTCACTGTAAATTTTAATGGAGACTGAACTATGCCAGCATTCTTATTAGGATTTCTACAGTTTTTGCTCACAGTCTGGCTAGAAATGACCATGGGGTTTAAGTGGTTTCACCCAATTGTATATCACTAAGGAGCCAGTTATTCATAGTGTGTGATTTTTCTTTGGTATGAAAAAAATTTCAGAAATACATATTTGATAATTCAGCAGAAGTTTGTATATATTTAACTACATGTCAAATTTAACTTGAATCTTGACATATTTTTCCCTACCTCCTTAGATCTTGTGTGGATGAGAAGGCTGTGCTGTGGGAACAGTGTACAATCCTTCTGTTTGTTGTCTTCCTATTAAAGCTTCCAAACCATGGTTGCTGCCTCCTTCACTGGCTTTCTGATTCCAATAGAACTGGAGAGAGCAGAGTAAGAGAAAGAGGATTTCGTGTTCAGGAAGCCTGCCAGACCCTTAAAGTTAGCTTTTACTCTCAGAACATTTACAGAGATTTCCCCTGAGGCATTAATCTGAACTTTCTGTGAACCAGACCAATGTAGCTCCTCCCCTGACTGCTTCCTTTCAGTATTTGTCTGCTGCCTCAAGTCCAGGACACTCCTTATAGGTCCCGGATGGCTCACATTCTTTTGCTGTCAATGATGTTTCTCTAGGATAAAAATGTGCATAGCTCCAGGCTGGCTATCTCTTCTGCTGTGCAGTCTCATCTAATCCCTGGAAAAATCTCTGACCTCAGAGCACCAGACAACTCCAGGGGTGGATGCTCACTACAGAGCAACGGTATTTTATTCCAACGCAGCTTCCTTTTCCTCACAGCGCCTCTAGACTTCTGGGGAGGCTTAACCTCACTCAACTTCGTCCTCCTAGCTGTGGGACCTGCTTCCCAGTGTCTCGTAATCATTTGCTCTCTTCGGACTGGAGTTAAAGGGAGAGCAGCCCTAATCCTCCTACCACAGAAAGCATTTGTGGGGAGACAGCCAACAACTGTCAAAGACATTTCTTCACAAATCCCCCTGCAAGTCCCCACTGCTGTCTACATCCTCTGTGAAAGGGAAGGGCTTAAAAGCTGAATAAACAATTCTCGTAGTTTCACTCTGAAGGGTTTGCATGGTGGTGCCTTTGGAGTACAGGATTTAGTGTTTTCATGCTTCAATGAGAGCTGAGTTTAGAAAAACCCTATTTTAAAATAGCACTCTCTCTCTCTCTCTGTCTGTCTCTCTGTCTCTCTCTCTCTCTCTCTCTCTCACACACACACACACACACACACACTCCACAGAAATGTTTGTACCCTCCCATGATAGGCAGTCTGTTTTCAATTTCAAGTAATTTATGTATAATATAATGTAATAGATATCTGTGAAGGCACATTCTACCACCTGGCTTTTACTTATTATTTTTAAACCATCTTTTAATTTCCAGCTTTTAAAATACCTCATTTGAATTTTAATGTCATCTTATCAAACTACTCACACACACAAAGAAACTGTAGGGCATTTTTATGAAAATAACATCCACAGACAGGTAGCAACTTCTGTCTGCTTCTCTGTATTAGGTTGCATCTATATTATTTGTTAAATACATTCATATCTAAAAGTAACCCATTTTATGAATAAAAGTCTTTAAATTACTTTTTAAAAATGGCTGTTGTTGATTTTCAAATTTTATTTTCAGTCGCTAATGTTAATATTTCTTATTGCTTCTAATTGCTTGTTGACCCTCTTATATTTTCTGTGTAAACACTGAAATTGTATGTAAATTATGACAATTTAACTTCTTTCATTCAGTTTTTAAAATTGAACTTGACTTCCTTGTCTTTTGCAATTTTTAGAAACTTGTTTGTATATGAATAATATTTATTCAAATATATTTAATTGCTATCAAAATTAGTTAAATAACTTAAATGTTCTCCATTATGTTTTATTAATTAAATTTATTTATTTACTTTACATACTGACCACAGTTTTCCCTCCCTCCTCTCCTTCCATTCCTCCCTTCTGACTTCTCCCAATCAAAGGGGCAAGCCTACCATGGGTGTCAGCTGATATGGGAGTGTCATATATCAATCTGTTGATTTCATTGGCTAAGCAATAAATAAACTGCTTGGTCCTGATTGGTTAGAACATAAGTGGGTGGAGTAAACCAAAGAAAATGCTGAGAGGAAGAGGAAGTGAGGTCAGAAAGCATGCAGCTCCCCTCAGAGCCAGAAGCCTCAGACAGAGATGCCATGCTCCCCTCGCGATAGCTCTGCTCTCCGGGGCAGAGCCATGAAGCTCCTACCCAAGATGGACGTAGGCTAGAATCTTCCCGGTAAGCGCACCTTGGGGTACTTACATAGATGATTAGAAATGGGTTAAGAGGTTGAAGCTAATGGGCCAAGCAGTGCTTAAAAGAATACAGTGTCTGTGTAATTATTTCGGGTGAAGCTAGCCGTGTGAGCAGCCGGGGTGTTGGGGACCCAGCCCCGCCACTCCTTATTTCAACAATTGGCTGCCCAACGTGTGGACAACTGAATCCACAGAAAGTCTGAGAAAGCTTGGGAAAGAATGAAGCATGTTTGTTTTCTTGGTAGCAGCAGTTTCTCGGGTCTACTCTGCTTGCTAGAGGCAAGCAAGCACTCTCAGCTAAGAGAGGCTTCCTGACTCAGCTTCAGCTGCAAAACCCTGCAGCTCATTAAGAGGTCCTGCCACGAAACACTTAAACGGTGTTGACGAAAAGCTGAAGGCATGCTTTTCGGTTTTCAGCCGTAGCAGAAAAAAAAAAAAAACTGCTCCATTTAAAAATGCCGGCTTTCTGGGCTGTCCTGCCAGGGCAAACTCTGACTCTTTTATGTGAGCGGGTCATGCGGTTTACAAGCCCAGGCTGTGGAAGCTGGCAAGGACCTTGAAACACTGTAGAGTTGTGACACTGAAGGCGGCTCTAGCAGGTAACTCAGCCACAAGGTTGGAATGGCAGAAAGCTAAGGAATGGACTGGATCTAGCTGGCAAAGCCACCACTTTAATTCTACCCATATTGCTCTGTAATTTAAAGGCTCGTGTGGTCAGAAAAAGAGAGATATACAGTAAAGAGAGATTCAAAGACAATGAAAATTTCTAAATGGTTTACAGTGTGTTAAAAATATATGCAAGCTAAAAGTTTAAAGTTCTTAAAAGTAAAAAAATGAAAGAGAGTAGTTGGGTGTGGTAATACACGCCTTTAATCCCAGTGCCTAGAAGGCATAGACAAAGAGATCTCTGTGGAGTTGAAAGTGTAGTAGCAGACACCTTTAATCCCAAATGCCTGGGAGGCAGAGACAGGCGGATCTCTGAGAGTTCAAGGACAGCCTGGTCTACAGAGTTATTCCAGGACAAAGATATAGAAAACATAAAATAAAAGTAAAAATAAATGAAATAGAGTTAAAATAAAGCCATACAAAGATGGAAAATACACAGAGAATTTTGATACTGTATGCTATTATGCTCTCTTTGAATTGTTTGAATGCTGAGGAAGGAGCAACAGCTGCTAAAAGATATTTGTTTATAAATGCTACTGAACTAATCCAACATAGATATCTTCAAAATGCCTTGACTTTGAGATTTGGATCTAAGGACATGATACTTTGGAAAGGAGTTTCTTATTTTGTTTTCACAGAGGATGAAACCCTGTTCATTTCTTCTATTCCGATATGGTATGATAGACCACGCCCTCCTGAATGGTTGCTGTGAACACCTTTAGAAAATTGCTTCACTCAACTGCCACCTGAGATGAAACTAGCACACAGGTTATACCATGAATGACCTAATTAATGATGCCCCCATTCAGCAGGAAGCAGTTTGGAGAGAAAAAACTGTGCCCATGTTCCCAAATATGGTTTATAAATGTTCTTTTACATTTAAAGGGAGATATGATATAGGTATGAATAATTTGCATTGATTTGGATTTTGCTTTAGTGATATAATTTTAAGGTCAATTTTGTAATGTATATAGGTTGTTAATAGATAATCATAATAGTCAAGTTTGTAGTCATGTTAGTTAAGATTTTCTAGATGTGCATAGATAAATTTTAGATAGACATTCTTCATATCTTTCAAAGACTATGGAATATGCTATTAAATGTTTTAATAACTTAGGACTTTTCATGACAATGAGACACTCTGCTCCTGGCATCACCAATCTACTTCAGGAAGAATATAGGCATCGAAGAGGATCCTTATGGAGTTTGATAGCCATTTGGGCAAGAAACAGCTCTTGCCTGGACTATTGCATAAACTGGACATGGAGAACCTGCAGAGAGAGGACTGCTGAACTTGCTTAAAGGTGAGATGATCTTTCAGGGTTCCTGATTCATGAAAGAGTCTGCATGACATTCTTCAGGACAAGCAGATAGTGACTGCCTTTGAAATTTCCTGCTTTGTGGAAATGTCTGCTGGAAACTATGGGCCTGTAGGCCGAAGATGGATGCCCCAACGGTACAGAGGAACTTTGGGTGACTGTCCAGGCAGCAAGATGTCTCTGTCATTTCTAGAGTTTTGTAAGTTTCTTGCTTTTTGTTTGCTTAGATAATATTGTATTCTTCTGGAGTCTTTGATGGAGTTGAAGAATAGATAGATAGTTATAGTTTTCCATTGTTATATGTAATTTTGCTATGTTAAAGTTCAAGCCTTCTTTTTTTGTTTAAACAGAAAAGGGGGAAGTGATGTGGGAGTGTCATATATCAATCTGTTGATTTTATTGGCTAAGCAATAAATAAACTGCTTGGTCCTGATTGGTTAGAACATAGGTGGGTGGAGTAAACCAAAGAAAATGCTGAGAGGAAGAGGAAGTGAGGTCAGAAAGCATGCAGCTCCCCTCAGAGCCAGAAGCCTCAGACAGAGATGCCATGCTCCCCTCGCGATAGCTCTGCTCTCCGAGGCAGAGCCATGAAGCTCCTACCCAAGATGGACGTAGGCTAGAATCTTCCCGGTAAGCGCACCTTGGGGTACTTACATAGATGATTAGAAATGGGTTAAGAGGTTGAAGCTAATGGGCCAAGCAGTGCTTAAAAGAATACAGTGTCTGTGTAATTATTTCGGGTGAAGCTAGCCGTGTGAGCAGCCGGGGTGTTGGGGACGCAATCCTGCCGCTCTTATTTCAACAGTCAGCAAAGCATGGCATATCAAGTTGAGGTAGTAATAAGCTCCTCCCCTTGTATTTAGGCTTCATAAGGCAACCCAGTGTGAGGAATTGGTTCCCAAAAGCATGCCAAATATCAGGCAGGGACAGGCCCCTCTCCCATTGTTAGGAGTTCCACAAGATTAAACTAGACAACTGTCACACATATGTAGAGGGGCCAGGTCAGTTCCATGCAGGCTCCTTAGCTGTCTGTCAGTCCAATGTCTATAAGTTACTTACTATGAGCCCAGGTTTATTGTCTCTGTGGGTTCCCTTGTGATGACCTTGACACTCCTACACACACACACACACACACACACACACACACACACTCCTACAATCCTTCTTCGCTCTCATCAACAGAATTCCCTGAGCTCTGCTCAGCACTTGGCTGTAGATTTCTGCATCTGTTTCCATCAGTTACTGGAGGAAGCTTCTCTGATAACAATTAGGGTAGTCACCAATCTGGATATAGGATATGGCCTAGGATATGGCCTGTTCAGGTTACCTGTCCACTATTTCGAAGGAGTCCTCGCTGGGGTATTCTTGTAGATTTATGGTAGTTTCCCGTACACTGGGTTTCTACCTGACCCCAAAATGACCCCATCAAGACATGTCTTTCATTATTCTCTGCCTCTATCCTGCCCCCAATACCATCCCTCATGTTCCCATCCCCACACATTCCCAGTTTACTCGGGAGATCACTTTATTTCCTCTTCCCAGGGAAATCCATGCATACAATTTGAGGCTTCCTTGTTACCTAACCTCTCTGGGTCTGTGGATTGTAGCATGGTTATCCTTTAATTTACAGCTAATATCCACTTACAAGTGAGTGCATACCATGTTTGTCTTTCTGAATCTGGGTTACTTCACTCAAGATGATGTTTTTCTAGTTCTATTCATTTGACTTCAAATTTCCTGATGTCATTGTTTTCAACAGCTGAGTGATGCTCCATTGTGTAAATGTACCATATTTTCTTCATTCAGTTTTCAGTTGAGAGGCATCTAGGTTGTTTTCAGGTTCTAGCTATTATGAATAACATTGTCCTTAACATAGTTGAGAAATTGTTCTTATGGTATGATTGAGCATCATTTGGGTATATGTATAGCTGCATCTTGAGGTAGATTGAGTCCCAATTTTCTGAGAAGCTGCCCTATTGGTTTTCAAAGTGACTGTATAAATTTGCATTCCCACCAGCAATGTAGAAGTGTTCTTCTTGCTCTACATCCTCTCCAGCATAAGTTATCATTAATTTTTTTATCTTAGCCATTTTGAAAGGTGTGAGATGAAATCTCAGAGTTGTTTTGATTTGCATTTCTCTGATGACTAAAGATGTTGAACAATTCTTTAAGTTCCCATAAGTGACCCCAAAAATTCCACCATGGAACTCCTATAGCTGATAAATATTTTCAGTAATGTGGTTGGATACAGGATTGACTAAAAAAAATCAGTGGCCCTCTTATATACAAACAATAAATAGACTGAGAAAGAAATCAGGGAAATAATACTTTTAACAATAGTCACAAAGAATAGAAAATATCTTGGGGTAACTCTAACCAAGCAAGTGAAAGACCTTGTCTCAGTCCCTTCTCCTTTGGTCTGACACCATGGTTGACTCTGACTGGTGCTCTCCATGTGATAGCTGCCTGCCTTTGTTTGGGAGGGGGGGGAGGGGATCTGTTGGGAGCTGTTTCCCCCTAGAGATCATTGCAGGAACCATCGCCCTGGGGAGACTGCAGAAAACCCCACACCCATGGTTGTGCTGGGAATGGTTCTGTTGCCCCACCCCCAGTTGAAGCTGTTAATGGAGAAAAATAAAATAAATAAAATAAAATGGGGGGAAAAAAAAGAACTTTATGTCTTTGAGGAAAGAAATTGGAGAAGATATCAGAAGACAGAAGGTTCTCCCATGCTCATTGACCAGTGGGATTAACATAGAAAAATGACAACCTTATGGAAAGCAATCTACATATTCAATGCAATCCCCCTAAAAGTTCCAACACAATTCTTTACAGACTTTGAAAGAACAATACTCAACTTCATATGGAAAAACAAAAAAATCCAGAATACCTAAAACCATCTTGTACAATAAAGAAATTTCTGGAGGAATGACCATTCCTGATTATGAGCTTTACTACAAAGATATAGTAATAAAAATCATCATGGTACTGGCATAGAAAAAGACAGGTAGATCTACATAATCAAATAGAAGACCTAGACATAAATCCACACACCTATGAACACCTGATTTTTTTTGACAAAGATGCCGAAATTATACAATGGAAAAAAGAACATCTTCATCATATGGTGCTGTTATAACTGGATATCACCATGCAAAAGGATGCAAATATATCCATATCTATCACCCTGCACAAAACTCAAGTCCAAGTGGATAACATACCTCAATATAAATCCAGCCACACTAAACGTGATAGAAGAGAAAATGGGAGGTAGCCTTAAATACATTGGCACAGGAAACCACTTCCTGAATAGAATAGCAGTAGTACAGACCCTGAGAACGACAATTAATAAATGGGACCTAGTGAAACTTGCTAGGCTTCTTGAGCCTCTTATTCCCCAGGGAAAGGTGAGTGCACTATCCATCCATCTCAAAGTCCTACAACACAGGACAATCCAGCCTGACAGTGCAGGACGATCAGATGTGATGGGAGTCGAGTCAAAGCAGAAACTCAGTTTATTACTGTGAGTGTCTGCTTATTAAGGTTAAGCGACACCCTGTGATGCAAGGGTACCTTCAGCCAATAAGAGACAGTCAAACCCTCTTCCTGACTGGAAGGGCATCTACCTAGTTTTTGCTGTCTCATTCTCACTCAAACTTGAACCAGGCTTTTCTCTGTCCTACAGGCTCTGAACTCGAGCCAGGCTATTTTCTGTCCTATAGGCCTCATGGTACAAGCTCTGAGATAATTTTGGCCCAACAGAAACTAAAAAAAAAAAAATCTGTCAATAAAGACACTGTCAATAAGACAAAACAACAGCTTGGAGAATGGAAAAAGATTTTTACTAACCCCACATCTGACAGAGGGCTGATTTCCAAGATATATAAATGACTCAAGAAACTTGACATCACAAAACCAAATAATCCAATTAAAAATGGGATACAGCTTTAAACACAGAATTCAAAACAAAAGAATCTCAATTGGACTGTAGAACATGTTTTAATGTCGCATTAAATCCAAATAGTAAAAATAAGACGTTTTATTTCATTATTAAATCTCAGAGAAACTTTCATTACATTTTGGTATGAGGGTTTCTTCAGGGTCTAAGGCTGCTGTCAGCAACTGTCTTCCTTCAGTGTTCTTCTTCATGGAGTCATGAAGAAGTTCTAGGCATCAATGGTCAGCATTTATAATCAATAGCAAAACTTCAGCTGAATCACAGCTCAGCAAACAGGTAAGAGCAAGCAAGTGACTTCTTCTAGGTCAGTGGTTTTCAACCTGTAGGTCATGATCCCTTTAAGACCACTGGAAAACACAGATACTTGCATTTTCATTTATAACAATAACAAAATTACAGTTATAAAATGGCAATGAAAATAATTTAACAGTTGGAGATTACCACAACATGAGGAACTACATTGAAGAGTTCATTAGGAAGGCTGAGAATCACTGGTCTAAGTTTAATGAAGTACTTAGCATAGCCAGTTCTGTTACAGTATTTGCCTGGATCACCTACCTTTGAAAAGCATTGTTTATTCATTGCTCTATAATTTAGTGTCCTTACCTTATCATATATATTTAAAATTATATTAACTACCTAGAATGTGTCCTTTCTGAGGGAAGGAACTTTGCTTTGTTATTAATTTCTTTAGTATTGAGAACAGTGTCAAGACCAGTGGGAAGGAAATCTTTTTGAATGAATGGATTAGCATAATGTCCCTCCAGCTCTTCACATACTACAGCCTGAGTCTGAAAATTTGCTGCATTCCCTGAATGCATTGAAAGAATCATTCATAGAATGAATGAGCCATTCCAACCCCCTAGTCTTTCATTTTGATTCCACCATTCTTTCACCTGGACATCTCTATTTCCAAACCACTTAGCTAAAGCTTGATGTTGATGTTTTTTGTCAATGTCAGAAAAAAAAATGTTTGACAAGTGTGCAATCTCACTTCATGAATTTCAAAACAAATGACACCCATTTTGATAAATGCATGTGATTCTGCAGTTGATGAGAAAGAAAAATGAAAATAGGGCTAAATTACAGTTTGGAACCCAAGACAATAATCAATCTTTCATCATGTTAATGGTCTGTCATGAGCCTGTAAAAGCATAGCACACAAAGACAGGAAACAGGAAAGTCTTCATACCAGCTTTCCAAGGGAGTCAACATAATTTGGTTAACAAGGCACACTTATCTGTGAGTGAATTGTAACTAAGTATGAACCTGGCAGTTCAATTATAAGACATGACACATCTCTCTCAAAGCTATTACTACCATGACACTGAATAAGGTTACCATGGGCAGAATAGACTAATTGGTCAAGTTAACTCTATTTTTAAATGTCATACAACATCTTTCACCTCTTACTATACTGTTCTCTCTGTTTTAGCTGAGAATATTAACTACCTTCTGGTTTCTCATTCTCACTATAATGGTCTCTCTACATTTGTTTACTGACACATCATAGTTAAGGAGAGATAGCTAGAAGGCTATATTAACCAGTTTTCTCTCTGTCTCTGATGAACTCTTGGTAATGATGGGAAATGGAAGAGAGGACTGTGAAAGGACTGGTAAGAGGCAGAAGTATTGGTAACTCACAAAGGCTCTTGCTGTATCATCTCTAAAGGAAGGGGGCAATGCGCTACAAGCAACTTGTCTCTTTTTGCACATGAGCCTGTGTTCCCATGCATGCAATGTCACTGAACTGCTACAAGTTCTACTCAACTTCTCTTTCATCTCCCCTCCTACCACCACTTGAACTTCAGCTTAAAACATCATGGCCTTCATGGAAAGATGTACATTCTGAATCTATGATCCCTTTACTACCTAAACCTTCTCATCTCCCTCCCTAACCTACTTGTATGAACAAAATCTCAATGCCCAGATATCATTGCTCAGATTTTTCCGGAGGCAGATCTTGAGTCAGGGGCCAGTGTACAGACAGAAGTTCTGGAGATGACTCCAGAAATGACCAGTAAGGGTGTAGGAAAGAATAATACAGAAAAAATGCAACACAAAGCACATTGCCTTCAAGTTAGCACAAGGGACAATGTGAAATCAGTCTCCCTTGGCAACTCCAGGTATAGTAAGCAGTGTTACAGTATCTTGGGGACAAAAGAGGCTGAGGAATGTATTTAGCCATCTTTATCAGCCACTAAGAGAAGAATACTCCCAGGGAGCATTAATATCTGGATATTCTTGTCCTTCTATGGACAGAGTTGGCTTTAGCAGCAAAAGATAGCCCCATGCAAGGCACTGTTGCAGGCATTGAAGATGAGATAGATAATCTTTAAAGATGAGGAGATGAGGATGAGGATCTGACAATGCCCATGTTCCAACCATTCAGTAACAATTTTAGTGATGCAGAACTTCCAGTAGCCCATGGGAATAAAAAAGAACTAAAATGGTAACCCTCATACAAAAATCTACCTATTTCAGCTACCACCAGTCATGCCTTTGCCCACTAACTCCAGGTCTTCACACTGACTATCTTTCCTTTTCAGTAGAGATTAAAATGTTCAACATTCAAACAGACCTTTTTTTTTAGAAAGGAAAAAACTGTCTAAGTAGATAATATTTCATTAGAGCTAAGCAAATAGCTTTGTGTGGGCAAATGTTCCTATTTTAGAAATAGCAGAACTATAAATTCTAAGGCAATTACCTTGAGGAAGCCAGCAAAGGAAAAGAAGGAGTATTATCTTACTTTTAATGACTTTTTATAATATCAAAATAAATCATTACTGACAGAGCTGAGAGGTAATTTCAATATTATAAACAAATCAGTGGAACAATTAAGTTATCAGAATGGAATCATACTAAATAGAAAAACCCTACTCCAATAACTAAAGAAGGTTTTCTACCTTTAATAGGAGACTACTGAGCTCCGACTCTCAATTCCTCAAAAAATTGGAGTCTTGGATGCCATTTTGCCACATGTATTCATGGTAGAGGATGGAATGTAGCACCTGTAAGAGAATAAACGTGAATTTTTTTAATTCACAGAGAATTTTTTTGAGTCATGATGAACTCAAGTACGTATCTTCATTAAAACACTGAATAAACCAATGCTAGGGTGCCAGTGGCAACATTCTAGAAGGGGGAAGCTATTATTTCCATTAGACTGCTTTCTTTTTCCAAAGGAAAAAAAATCTCTTTTATTTGTGTCATTTGGAATACTTATCACAATGAATTGCCATAAAAATCCATTTGAATCTCTGAAAACTTACAACAGATAAAGCCAGGCACAATACTATCATCTTATAAATGAGGAAACTAAGGCATGGCATGTGTCAAGTGACTTCAATGATCTATCACTATTAACAATAGAAAGTCCCTTTACCAAGCCTTTGAAGAGGAATTCTTCTGAAAAGATATGAAACTTCTGCACAGAAATATGTGAATCAACAGCAGGATAGCACCTTGCCATCTTCCAGAAGAGAAATCAGCTTCAATTATGAAGCTAGCTGAAATGAAGACAACAGACATAGAAATGATACAATAACTACCACATTTATGGTAGTTACTATGATATTAATCATAGCTGGTAAATCCTCTACCTAGAGTTAATGAGAATGCATATCAAGGCTATTTAATATTAGTTCTTAATGTCTGTTCACTTGCACAATTAGTGAAAAACAATTATATACTATCCCTGGAGCTCAGTCCTCAAAGGAATGCATAGTGATGGCAAGAAAACTATAATGCCATGCCCTTTCTGAAAATTAGCAATTCTCTGAAACTTTAGAAAATACCACAAACAAGGACAGGAAATGGTAATTTATTTAGGGATTTTATAAAACATAAAGGAGCCTAAAGGAAGCAACCATAATATAGTGAAGAGTTTCCACTAGAAATCACACATTTAGGACTGTTACCCAATCTTCATAGAACTGAGGACATCTCCATATTTGTCATATGATTTAGTTGAGTATACTCTTACTCCATTTTAGAGACTCTAGACTACTGATCAAATCATGTTCTGCTCAAGTGTCTATTACAGATAATGCTAGAAGCACCTTTTCTGAATAGTCTCTACTTGTAAGAATCTCAAACTAATTATTTAGTAATGCACTCTTTTACAGACTACTGTGAATGCACAGGAAAACTTCGTCACCTTTTCAACATGTCACTACTTCTTATATTTGATTTGAGACATGGGAACCATTTAAACTACAAGAAGTGCACAAAATGGGAACTGAATGATATTGGCAACTAATTCCATGCAAGAGAATTGATGATACAACTCAGTGGTAGAGTGTTTCCTTAATACGCCAAGGGACACTCCCTCAGAGAGGAACTATACGGAACAAGTGTGATAATCCAATTTGGAGTATGACAAAAATTAAGTATGTACCAAAATATTACCAATGGTGATAGCTTTAATTAAAAACACAATTTATTTTGTTTCAAACAGGTTTTCCTAATTTACATCCCAGAGTGCTTCTCTAACTTATCTAACTTGTATACTGATTTCACTGCTTCTTTGTCTAACATCTCTCCCTCTTCCTTTACGATTTTTCATTTCAATGAAAGAGACATCCTTTGGAAGAAGTCAAGGATATCTTTTCACCTGAATTCATGACCTCCTTATTCCATCCTACCAAATTCATTCATTCCATAACTTCTTTTATAACTCTACCATCAATGTGTTACAAAAAATGTCTCTGAAGGCTGGGGAAATACTTCAGTTTGTAAACGCATAAGCCTGAGGACCTAAGTTCAATCCTTCAGGATTCATGTGAAATGACAGGCTTGGGGTTGTGGGTCCATTCCCAGGGAACGAGAGGCAAGCAGGTTTTTGAGGATGGCCAGCAGGCTACTCACTCTATCCTAATTGGCAAGCTCCAGATCCTAGGAAGAAGGAAAAGGGAAAAATTATGCTGAAGTCACCCAGAACCTAAAAGACAAATGCCATATTTTTTCCTCTCAAATAAGTGTCCTAGGTTCAAAGCTTTTGTTTGGAGTATTTAAAATGTACTTCATGTGGAAGCAGGAAAACAAGAACCAGGCCATTGGCAGAAAATGCATTCAAGGAACAGGGATAATAATGATATAGGTTAACTGAAATTAGAGAAGAGAAAAACTGGGGACAGATGATTTTAAGTAAATGGCGAAGTGATGAGGGTGGGAGAAATGAGGCGTCAGGAGAAGGCTTAACCAAAAGGAAATATGCATAGAGGAGCTAATTGGGAACCTATAATATTACCTTACAATGTAATAATAGGGGATAGTAGGACATATGTGAAATGGAATAAGAGGTCAAGAACACTGGGATGTAACAATTTAAATGGAGGTGGGGAAGAGAGCTAGGAAAAAGAATGGTTGAGTGTAGTGATGAGGAGAGCAGGCCTGCTTTTCGTCCCACCTGGCTCCAACATGGCTAGCTTTACACCCCAAATAATAACACACAAACTGTATTCATTTAAATACTGCTTGGCCTATTAGTTCTAGCCTCTTATCGGCTAATTCTCACATCTTGGTTAACCCATTTCTAATAATCTGTGTAATACCACAAGGTGGTGGCTTACCAGGAAGATTCTAACCCATGTCCATCTCGGGCCAGAGCTTCATGGTGGTTGCCTCACTTCCCTTCTTCCCAGCATTCTGTTCTGTCTACTCCACTCACCTAATTTTCTGCCCTATCAAAAGGCCAAGGCAGTCTCTTTATTAACCAATGAAAGTAACACATAGAAGGCCCACCTACATCATTTCCCCCTTTTCTGTTTAAACAACAAAAGAAAGACTTTCACGTTAACATAGTAAAATTACATATAACAAAACAGTTATCAAGCAAGAATTACAGTTACAATATTTATATCTACTTTATCTTTTATCATAACTAAGGAAAACTATAAGTATAACTAACCATTCTTCAGCTCCATCAAAGACTCCAAAAGGATATAATATTACCTAAGTAAACAAGAAGTAAGCAACTTCCAAAACTCTAGAAATGACAGAGACATTCGCTGTCTGGACAGTCACCTATGGGCATCATTTGTGGACCTGCTTTTTGTCCCACTCTGGGTGCCATTTGTAGTGAGGAGGCGAGCAGGCCTGCATTTCATCCCACCCAACTCCTACATGGCTAGCTTAACCCCGGAAATAATAACACGGAAATTGTATTCATTTAAACACTGCTTGGCCCATTAGCTCTAGCCTCTTACCGATTAACTCTCACATCTTGATTAATCCATTTCTAATAATCTGTGTAGCACTACGAGGCAGTGGCTTACAGCAAGCAACCTGGTGGCTGGCTCCATGGCAGTCTGCCTGACTCTGCTTTCTTCCTCCCAGAATTCTGTTCTGTCTTTCCCACCTACCTATGTTCTGACCTATCAGGCCAAGCAGTTTTCTTTATTAATTAACCAATGAAAGCAACAGATAGATAGAAGACCCACCTACATCATGTCCCCTTTTGGAAGTTGCTTATTTCTTGTTTACTTAGGTAGTATTATATCCTTCTGGAGTCTTTGATGGGTTGAAGAATAAATAGATAGTTATAGTTTTCCTTAGTTATGATAAAAGATAAAGTAGATATAAATATTGTAACTGTAGTTCTTGCTTGATAACTGTTTTGTTATATGTAATTTTACTATGTTAACATGAAAGCCTTTCTTTTGTTATTCAAACAGAGAAAGAGGAAATGATTTAGGTGGGCCTTCTGTCTATGTGTTACTTTCATTGGTTAATATAGATACTGCCTTGGCCTTTTGATAGGGCAGAAAATTAGGTGGGCAGAGTAGATAGACCAGAGTGCTGGGAAGAAGGGAAGTGATGCAGACACCATGGAGCCAGCCACCAGGTCAGACATGCTGAATCTTTCCCAGTAAGCCACCACCTCCGTGGTGCTACACACATTGATAGAAATGGGTTAATAAAGATGTGAAAGTTAGCCAGTAAGAGGATAGAGCTAATGGGCCAAGCAGTGTTTAAAAGAATACAGTTTCTATGTAATTATTTCAGGGCATAAGCTAGCCAGGTGGCCGGGAGCCAGGTGACAGGAATGCAGCCCACTGTTCTCACTACAGTTGAGGAGTTAACCAAAATTGAAGATGGATGAGGAAGTCTTATGAAGTCCCATTAATTTGCAAGTTGAAAGACAAGGCTTGTTAAATGAAAATCCCAGTGCCCATGAATTACCCCATTCTAAGTTATTGTTCAGAGCAGTCCCAGAGACACCCAAAACAATGTAGGCTATTTCCATTGTTCTTAGTTGCCTACCAACTAGATAATAAGATCTTATTGTTGAAGACACCACACTTTGGCTCCCAAACACAGAGAAATCAATCTTGAACCAGGAACCTCTCTCCACTGGTTAACTTGTATGGTGCCTGAAGGTGCCATTACATAGTCTGTTTGAGAAGAAAACATATGAGTGTCTCATTTGGTATAGGACTGTGCATACTATGGTACAGACATGCACCCACTGGTACAAAAATGGAAAGACTGATTATTAGGATAGCCACCTACTCTGTTGATTGGATTTGAGACCTGCTCCATGGAATCCATGATCAAAGCTCCCTGCTAAAGAAGACATAAACCCTTATTTTATGGGTTATTATTGCTATTCTTTTTCTAATTGGCTGTGTTGCTAAACTGCTTTCTACATATTTATGATAATACCCATAGATTTGTGCTTGTGTTCAACCTCTGTCCAAGAAGTTTCTTATCACAGTGGTTAGTTCAGAGCCCCATAACTTCTCACAGGACTGAGAATAAGCAATGTGTATACTCATCAATAGATGGCACATATACATCATCTCCCTACACCCTCCACCAAAGGCTCAGGGAACTTTGAAGAAGAGAAAAGAGAAAGAATGTAATATCCAGAGGTTGGGGAGGAGTGTTGTGACATGCTGTCCCCTGGGCATAACATGGCTTTGCACACATGAAATCAAAACAGTGTTGATTTAATTACACAAGATCAAGCCAGTTAAAGATTCCAGCATGGCTGTAGGAGAGGCTTATGAGTCAGCACCCTTATCTATGGAACTATTGGAGTTGATAGCTTCTGAGAAAGGAAGAATTAGTTTTCTTTAGGGGTGAGGCCACTGGAAAGTATTCCATGCCTCAATAGATGACACAACTTCCATGCACATATGGACAGCATCAACTGGATTCAATGGTTTAAAAACCAACAAATAATGAGAAAGAGAGTAATGTGATGGAGGTTCCTGAGGGTAGATGGAGGTGTGAGCCAGGGATGTAAATAATCAAGATACATTGTATATATGTATAAAATTTTCAAAGAGCAAACAAAAATTAAAATAAAGCAACATGGACGGCTCTTGTTGCAAGGAGAAGGCCTGTTTGTTGGTCCTGGCCACCTGGCTAGCATAGCCCAGAAATAACCACACAGAAATTGTGTTAATTAAATCACTGCTTGGCCCATTAGCTCTATCCTCTTATTGGCTAACTCTCACATCTTGATATAACCCATTTCTATTAATCTGTATACCACCATGTGGTAGTGGCCTACTGGCAAAGATTCAGCATATCTGACTCTGGCAGAGGCTCTGTGGCGTCTCTCTGACTCTGCCCTTCTTTCTCCCAGCATTCAGTTCTGTCTTCCCTGCCTACCTAAGTTCTGCCCTATCAACATTCCAAAAGAGCAGTTTCTTTATTAACCAATGAAATAACACAAAGACAGAAGGACATCCTACACCAAGTTCTTGATAAGGAATATTACTCAAGGTTGTCTTTTCTCTGTCACCCTTTTCATACTCTCTCTCTCTCTCTCTCTCTCTCTCTCTCTCTCTCTCTCTCTCTCTCTCTCTCTTACACACACACACACACGCATGTATACACTGCCCTGAATTATTCTTGGTATACTTCAAATCTTCTCAAGAGAAAGTATTTCTTTAAAAAAACAAAACAGAAACTTCTAACCTATCTACTACCTACCCTTATTCTCTTCCAGTAGCCTTCCCTCAAAGCCTTCCCTCAAAGACTATCTGATCATAAAAGCAACATGCACACATTGTAGCAAATTTTGAGCACATTCAAAAATAGTAAAAGCAAATTTACTAAATATAAGTAATCTGAGCTTGGTGACATCATTCTGTCCAGACCATATATTTTCATAATAATACACCAATTGTGCTATGCTTATTTTCTTCAATGTGGGGAGAGTAACAGGGTGGTACTGACTTTGTAGCTGTCATATAGACTGCTTCTTTGGGGGGTTGAAACACGCATGCCTCAGAAAGGGTAGATTTTTTTGTACATATGGAAAAAGCACAATCTAACAGGCATATGCACAGAGCAATTGGAGACATGTTTATAAGTTTAACAAAGAAAGAAATAACAGTCATGCTATAAATATCTTCTATTTATCTTCTTCTTGCACAGGCAGCTTCCTCATGCCACTTCAAATTCTCTAACACATGGAGACTTTGATCTGTGTCACAGATACTAAAACTGTGCAATATAATTGCTCAGTTTCCCAATCGGTGTACAATAATTTATTTTCAAAGGAAATTGTAAATAAGCATGTTATTAATATTCTAGTGTATATATTACACTGTACATCTGTGTAGCTAAGTGGAAGAAGATCAGCCTCCATTAACCTCAGCCATTTATCTACAAGGTTAGTCCAGTCTGCTTACTGCCTGCTGTGGGCCCAAATTATTTTCCCACTATAGTATCATTATCTTTGTACATTTAAAAATATCTCTTCTTCTTCTATTGGTAAAATGCCATCTTATATTTTTCTTGGATTTGTGGTTTTTTATTACTAGGGAGATATTGTATGATTTATGTAGAATAAGTTCATCTTTCATAACTGTCCATGTCATGGTCAATTTTTCTTTTTTTAAAATGAAGTTATTTTTACTATTTCATATGCCATTATTTTTTAAATTTATGAACTTTGTTATTTAATAAAACGCAAGGAAATAAAAACATCACACATTAAAATTAACCAGACCCCAAATCAATACAATTCAATAAGCTTTCATAAACTTGGAATGGGCATTTGGAATAGAAGCTGTGATGGTTCACATTGAATCTTATACTTTCAGTATCCAATACATTTTCCATATTTATCTGTTACTCCAAAGGAAAAAAAAACTGTGACATTATTAAAACTAGAAAATTAAGTAATTTTATATCAGTTTTCATGACTAGTGTCCTTCCTCATCCCTTATATTTAGCTTTTTTTGTTCTCTTTTCTTAATGTTATGTACCAACATGTACATTTCTTTATATGTACATATATATTTTGTATAGATTCCTCATATGAGAGGCAACATGTGGTGTTTTCTTTCTGAGATTGTGTGACCTCATTTAATATTATATATTCTAAGTACATATTTTCTTTAAAAATTTTAGCTTCATTTTTTATAGCTGAGTATTATTCATATATATATATTTGACACAAGCAAACATACACATATATGTATCTATACTAAAATTTCATGTTTCATTATTTTTTGTCTGTTGATGAACAATGAAATCCTTTGCTATGGTAAATAAAAAAGCAATAAGCATGGAGGTGCCAATATCTCTATGATAGGGTATAGGGTTCTCTGAGTATATCACCAAGAGTGAAATATCTGGGTCATATGGCAATTTTTAATTTCTTGAGAAATTTTCAAAGTAGTTTCAGAATGGCTACACAACATAATTCACATTCCCATCAATAGTGAATAAGTGTCCATTTTCACAGTTCATATTTTTTTGGAGACATTAATTCCTTGGTTGCTAGTTGAGCATATTATTTGTCCTGTTCTAGCATGATTTATTCAACATATCTCATTTACTTCTGTTCCAGACCTATTTATGTGTCTGTTCATTTAACACAAAGTAAGCACCTTTTTCTTTCTTCTCTTCCAATCATTTCAAGGGTACAAAATATTTTTCCAACTAAAGATCAATTCAAAGTTATCTATTTGATTTTTGAGTGTTTTTGTAGTCTTATATTTAAGACCAAACCATTTTGTTGCATAATATGAGAATGTAACACAGTGTTTCCCCAAACAATTTTCTCAATGCTTTTGTTGACTATGGCACCCCTTATTATTAGTCTGTGATAGTTCATCGAGAGTGTACTGAGTTATTTCACACTAGAATCTGTTGAGAGCTTTCTTTTCTGTTCTCTTGATGACTATGTATTTCTAGTCATAAATAAGCAATAATTTTAATTTTTTTTATATTTGATAAAGAAAGTCATTCTAACACCCCCACACCTTCACAGTTCATGGCATTAATTACTAATTTATTCTTAAGAATGAACTTCTTCTAACGTCCATAGGAAAAATCTACTAAGATTTTAACAATTCCATTACTCCCAGTTTATAGGAGGGGGCAGGGAGGGGGAAAAAGAGTTGTAACCAGCAGAAGAAATAGAGAGCTTCCTTCCCTCCACAGCAATGGAGCAAAGCACTTTCTTTTGCCAAACCTGAACAAAACCACAATTAAAATGACAGCAGAAGAAAGGTTCCAGGGGAAGCACACCATAGAGACACTGGCTGGGGTCAGGGCAGGGATGTTGAGAGCGAGGAGGACTATTGCCAGGTCTTGTTTTGAGATGTAGCTATTGAAATGACTTGCAGGCCCGTTTCCAGTCCCTTCTGAAGGGAGAAAGGCAGTATAGAAGACGGCAGAACCTGCTAGCCAGCAAGCACTGCCTCCCCATTGGATTTGTTATTAATACTTGAGTTTCACATAGGCTCTATGAAGGGCTTCAAAGGAAGCAAAGCATAATAAAGTTTACCGTGTCAGAACCATAATGGTGATGGTTGGAGGAAGTGTGGGTTGGAAGAGAAGCATAAAAAAAAAGTAGGTAGCGATAACCTTTCACAAAAGTAGCAACAGTCTAAAGCAAGGGAGCACAGCTGGGCAACTGACTGGCTGCCTTTCCTAGACCTTCTTCCTAGCCTCCACCCACATTAGGTCAAATAGAAAGGAGCTAAGTGCAAGGACCTGCCCGGGGAGACTGCCACATCCCAAGTACTCACTCCATTCCTGTCAAACCACAACATTGGCAGATCCTCAAGTCCGGAGAGTTGCCCTGGAAGATAAGAGAAACGGACAGAGATTCTTCATATACAGATGCAAAGTAAGGAATCCTCTCAAAATTTCATTGTCTGCGACCCAACAGGAATGGATTTTGCCACAAATGTGAAAGTGAGGACTAAGAGTGAGAAAATAAAACTTTTTTTCCCTTTGTATATCAGAGCAAAGAGAGATTTCAAAAAAAATACATGAATAAGCAAAAAAGAAAAAAAAAACAAGAGTCATCTCACAAGATAGTTTTAACTAATATAGTGTTTGTCAGGGATTTTTAAAGTGAGTTTCTTTTCAAATATGCAATTATGTTGTATGTATGTTTTCAATTTTTTTATCTTTAACGCTACGTTCTAGACATTTTTGCATTTAACAAAATATAAAACATAGCTTTCAAAAGTTAATGTCTTCCTTTAGGAGTAGGCAATTTACCCCAATTGGCCAAAGCTTCATCCTTCTATATTTAAAGTTATTTGTTCTGTTTTAACCATTACATGCAATCTTGTGATGGAATCCTTAGAACTAAATCTTGGTTCTTAATTATTTTCTTAGGATCAGTCAGAATGATAGTGTTGCTTTCTCCAATTGTTGACAACACCCTATATCTACAGGTCAACAAGCATGGGTTAAAGATATTGAGAAAGTGAATTTGTATTAAAAACCTGCAGATTTTCTTTCTTGTGATTATTTATTAAACAATTCAGTGTGATGATTTCTTTCACAGTGTTTGCATTATATCACATGATATAAATAATCTAGAAATGATTTGAAGCCTTCAGAAGAAAATGCATAGGTTTTATGCAAATACTATACCATTTTATTTAAAAGACTTGAGCATTCCTGGACTTGGGTATTGCGGGGGGAGGTGTTCTGGACTCAATCTACTTGGGAAATCAAGGGGCAACAATTTTAAAGCTTTTCCTGTAGCTACAAATCCTCCTTTCACATCCAATAAAAGTCCATAAGAATCTGGTTTTTCATATTTTGGCTGAATAGTTTTCTCTTTCTTTTTTTTGATTTTCCTGATAATACTTAGTGACACTGAAATGCATTATTTGACTAGAAGAGAGTTGGCATTTTATCAGCTTGTTGCTTATTTATAATACTGCATCACCTGTGTTGTGCACAGTCTGTTTCTGTCTTTGCCTATTTCTCTTCTAGAATATAACATTTCTTAATAATTTGCAAAAACTGTATATAACAACCATATAGTGTAAGACTTTTGCCATATAAGAATTATTATAAATCTTATTTCCTGTTTATTGTTTACAATGTTATTTTCCATGTCCACATTTTCAGCTTTGACCACATAAAATTACTTTGCTCTATACTTGGGATCAGCAAACTTTTTCTGTAGAAAATCAGAGAATACATAGTTTAGGCTTTTTTAGCCAAATGGTACATGTCTCCGTTGTTCTACTATCTTCTTAGACAAAAACAGTTGTGGACAGTATTTCAGTCAATGGTAAATTCTAAATTTTAGACCGAGTTTCTATTTAAAGCCATTGGTGCCACATTTTTGAGATTATCTTCCAATACATGCGTAAATTGTTCTCTATACTCTATTTTTTCAATTCTTTTCTATATTCTTCTGTGACTTTATTTTAAATTTCAGTTTCAATAAATTTATAATTAGCTGTGTTCCTCAAGTGATTTAACATCATTTATTTAACAATACATACTTTCCTAACTAAGTAGGACTACAATCATTGCCAAATTGAAAAAAAAATAAGTAGAAACATACATACTTGGATTTTAAAGCTCTCTTTATGTTCTTGAAATATTAATATGATTCTAATTGTCAGAAATTTTCAGAATAATTTATTATCTAGTATTGTAACTTGATGTGCGAGTGTCATATCAATCTGTTGATTTCATTGGTTAAGCAATAAATAAACTGCTTGGCCTCATAGCTTAGAACATAAGTGGGTGGAGTAAACAGAATAAAATGCTGGGAGGAAGAGGAAGTGAGCTTAGAAATCATGCAGCTCCTCTCAGAGCTAGACGCCTCAGACAGAGATGCCATGCTCCCCTCGCAATAGCTCTGCTCTCTGAGGCAGAAGCATGAAGCTCAGACCCAGGATGAACGTAGGCTAGAATCTTCCTGGTAAGCGCACCTCATGGTGCTACATAGATGATTAGAAATGGGTTAAGAGGTTGAAACTAATGGGCCAAGCAGTGTTTAAAAGAATACAGTGTCCGTGTAATTATTTCGGGTAAAGCTAGCCGTGTGGGCGGCTAGGGTGCTGGGGATGCAGCTCCGCCGCTCAAATTTCAACAGTAACTTCAAAAGTCTCATACTTAGGGGTTGAAGAGATGGCTACGAGGTTAGGAGCACTTACTGCTCTTTCAAATGACACAAGGTTTAATTCCCAGCATCCACATGGCAGCTCCTAACTGCCTGCAATTCCAGTTCCAGGGGATCTGACACCCTCACGCAAACATGCATGCAGGTGAAAAACTAATGTTCAGAAAATAAAAATTAGAAAATGACTCATACTATTTTTTAATTCTTTGTTGTTTGTAACATGAGGGGCCTGCTTGTTGGGATTTCTGTCCTGCCTAGTACCCCACAGCTGGCAAGCCCCAAAGAAAATCACACAGAGATCTCCAAAAGTTATAAAACTGATTGGCCCATTAGCTCAGTCTTCTTATTAGGTCTTGTAGATTATATTAACCCATTATTCATATCTATGTTAGCCACATGGCTCAGTACCTGTCAACTGGGCAGGTTACATCTTGCTTCTCGGTGGTCTGGGTTGGAATGGGAGAAATGGGCTCCCCCCTTCCTAGCATTCTCCTTTTCTCATCGCCCTGCCTCTACTTCCTGTCTGGTTGACCCACCTATACTTCCTGCCTGGCCAATCAGTGTTTTATTAAAATACATGATTGACAGATTCTCCTGTACCAGTTGTTGGTTTTTTTCTTATTTTCCCAAAATGTCTTTTACAGTCATTTTGCCAAATAATAGCAAGCTTTATTATATTTTCATTAGAATGGAATTGACCATATTTACAGGAAAACTGACAGCACAAGTGAATTCTATATACATAATGGAGGCTCTTTTCGTTGATTCTTGCCACATGAATTGACTTTATAATCAAGAAACCCAAATTGTTTTGGAATTTGAAGTTAAGAGCAGTATAACATTTGACAATAAGATACAGGTGTTTAAATTTTAAAGTATTTCATTTACATAAATTCATTATTACTGAGTTGGTTTCTGCCATGTTTCTTTTCTGCATGAATGAAGAAGCTATCTGAGTTTCCCCTGTGTGAAGAAGTAATATAATACAGTCTTACTACCTGACCCTCACTCAGAAGTCTTATCATTCTTCTTTTATTAATAATATAATTAAACAGCTAAATCATCTCCTTTTAAAACTTCTTATTTGGAAAAAAATGACATTGTAGTTTAATTTTATAATCAATTTTTCAAATAATATATTGCTTTTCTAAAAGTTTATAGGTATTTCATGAAGAGTGTATCTGGTTGTACTCTATTGCAAAAGTCAGATAATTTCCTGAAACTTTCCTGTGAATTTACTTAGTTGACAAAATATGCTTATCCTTCTATGTATCATTTATTTTCCCTTATTTAGAATATGCTTTGTAATCTCCATTGCAGTTTTTTTTCCTATTCATCTTAGTTAGTTCTTGGTCATGCAAACTGTTCCTTGCTGGTAGTGAAATGTCCTTTTCCACCATCTTCTTCCTAAATGAAATGAGGCTTGAGTACTCCAAGGTGTAGTTGAAGAGAAGGATTGTATTGTAGATATGATAGAGAGTATAGCCAGAGGCATCTAGTAGAGTCCAGACTAAAGGGAGCCATGAGAGGGATGAGAGTGGAGAGTGAAAGAGGAAGGAGAGAGAGAGAAGAGAGAGGACAAGTGGACTAAGAGAAAGAGTGAAGTTCTTGAGCTGGACAGTTTAGGGTGGGGGTGGAACAAGAAGGGTTGGTCACACCACAGTTTAGAGTTTATTGCAGGCTTTGTTATGCTAATAGGCACCACAGGGAGCCATTTGTCCTGAGTTTCTTTAGGACTTGACCCTTTCTACCTGACCTTCAGGTTTACAAAAATGCACAATCCCAGCAGTCATTGCTACCAGGGGTCTTCCTACCAAAGCCCTATTTAAACAATATGTAACTACTTTATCCTGAACTCTTAGTGACTGAGGTGTCAAATATTTTTCAGTCTTTTATGACATTTTCTTTGTGTCTGAACCCAGATCTTATCTTGGGATTCATTCCAGGTTTTTCAAGATTGTGATAGTTTATGTTCCACAGAAGAGTCCAAGAAGAGAAGATAGAAATAAAGGGTATAGTTCAAGAATATTGAAATATAATGTTGTAAGCCCAAACACATTTTGGGAGAAAAAAAAAGCTGGCAACCACTGTTAACCTTTAACAAACACTTTCTGTCTTAAGAGCAGACATCCTGGCAGCCACTGTGTACAGAGGTGAACTTTTAACAATTGTCTCCTGCCCTCCAGCTTCCCAGCTAGGCAGGTACTGCAGACAAAGGTTAGCTTCTAACTATCACCTCTATGGGACCCTCTGCTTGTATTTCCTTAATTTTCAACTGTCCCCCTATGTGATTCTACTCTCTGTCATGCATTCTGTCAGAGACAATGAAAAGTGACTGTGTCAGCCACAGGCTTTCACAAACATCCTAACTTAACATCCTAACATCCTATAAGCAAAAGTTGTAAAACTTAAAATGTAATGTGACTTTAAGCCTGACCTCAAGGTTGTAAAAGCTCTTTGACCCTCACCTGGTACTTTACTATAAGAGGAGGTTCAAATCAACCCCCATTGCCACCATTTCAAAAGCCCGATCCCTGGCTGTGGTCACAGCTATAGCTGATAAGCTTTGTGTGTCCGGCAGTAATTTTTTTCTTTTTTTGGAATAAAGCTTGCTTCTGGTTTAATAGACTGTGATATTCTGTCCCCCATAATTGCTTGATCCCGACCCAGTACCACCAGTCTTATTTTCATTCGCAGGAGTTTGATTCCCCTTCCACCCACATTGGCACTAGAATTGGTTTTGGTAGATGTTGAGTGAAGTTTCTCTGAGGAATACTAACCAGACAGCACTTTGAATAGCAATAGCAGTAGCTAACTTTTATTGAACACTTGTTCCACCCATCCATATTCTCATTTAATCACAGAAGAACTCTCAATTTACGTAAGGCAAATTTGACAGAAGACACTCTTCGCTAAGGACACATAGTTTTATATACAAGAATTTAAAATTATTTTTAATTTCTGAACTATGTGCCATCCAAACAAATAGTGTTCTATCTTTTATAATACTTTCCTAAATCTACTGATCGCCCTAATCTGTAATTAACTTTTTAAATGCTAGTATTTTATTTTCATTTCCTTGCAGGCCAAAATGATATATGATCTCAAAGATAACTCTGAAATTAATCTTTCATTTGAAGAACATTTTCATGCTATCCGCATTCAATTTATAGGCATTCAGAATCAGAGATCCCTTAAGTGTATTTTAGTCAGAGAGATTATATGTTCTACTTACTGGAGTGAATATTTTATTTCTTTCTGTTATTTCTTAAACTTTATAGAAGAAAAGTTTTTTTTTTTTTTTTTGGTTTTTCGAGACAGGGTTTCTCTGTGGCTTTGGAGCCTGTCCTGGAACTAGCTCTGTAGACCAGGCTGGTCTCAAACTCACAGAGATCCGCCTGCCTCTGCCTCCCGAGTGCCGGGATTAAAGGCGTGCGCCACCATGGCCCGGCCTGAAGAAAAGTTTTTTTTTAAAAAAAAACCCTGAGTCATATACATACTTTCTGACAGTTAAAGACATAAATTCTCACAGTTGTAGAGAAGGATTTTGCATAAACACTAAATTCATTAATAGACGTTTAAAGAAAGCAAACTATCTGAGCACAGTTGTTACAGGTTGCATTGTCTACAAAGGAGACTGGAAGATGGAGTTTAGCATGCACACTGCTGTTTAGAGAAGGGCTTTTGGAGTGATACTCCCACTGAAGGAGCTAGCAAGATGGAGAAGTCAAGCTATGCTGTTGAGTCAATAGTGGCCTTATATGACTAAGATCCTCCAGAGGCTCTAGGGCCTTTGAAGTTGTCTCAAACTGATCCATGAGTAAAATATTTATAGCCCCTCATCAGTCACTAATTAAAAGTGGGCCTGCTGAGAAGGGAGGTGACTTGCAAAGGACACTCTACAGCCTGAGGCAATCTCTGAAATAGTTGGCATGAAGGGCTGAAGTCTAACAACAGCATTGGTGACTGTGGCAACCAATTTTCATTTAAATAGGATATGGGGAGGTGCGCCTCCAGTATCCTTGATGGTGATTTGCTGTGAAAACTCAATTATTTCTGAGGTGGTCAAAATGCCTCCCTATAGTTCCAATTACTTTAAGGCTTGCTGTAATTTTTTTCAGTTCTTTTAAAGTTCTAATAAAATGGAAATGTAAATGGAATCCCTGCACTCTATGGGCAGGACCACTAATTACCGAATAGCAGAGCATTTGAGGAAGAAAGAGAACTGACTCTCACTGGCCATTGTACCGCCAGCAGCCGGTGAGGCTTTTCAGAGCTTCAGCTTCCATGGTTTCATTTCACCATCTCAACACTACTTGTGTTTACAGGTGAGAAAATGCAAAAAGACACAAATTACCCACAGATGACAAATTGGACATGTAGAACTGGATCACCATAAAACTGTTATTTCACTATGATGGTTCTTTCTGACCAAATGGCTGTGATATCCAACACATCTCATTCCTGGATTCTGGAGCATTTTTGACAAATAGTGGCAGACACTATGTTCAGGGAGCCTCAGCCAAGGCAGATGGTCTGGATAGTGCTCAGAATCCCCCTAGGAGAGAAGAAAGGGCTCCATGTTGTTCATGGACAAAAGCCTTAAATGGAGTCATTGGGAGCAAATCAATGAAAGATCTATTAAAATGGTTCCTTCACGAGGATCTTGAATTATCTAAGCATGTTGATGGATCTTGTGTATTTTCAAGGAAACAAAATGACAGAACACACCAAGTAACTAATACGTTATAGGATCATTTCATACATGCTTTAGGCAACAGGAAACACAGAATTTTTTTTCCTTTTGTTAATCAAGAAAGGATTTCTCTGTCTAACAGTCCTGGTTGTCCTGAAACTCTCTTTGTAGACCAGGGTGGTCTCAAACTCACTGAGATTTTTTTGCCTCTGCCTCGCAAGTGCTGGAATTAAAGGTGCATGCCACCACTGCCCAACAACACAGAAAAAGTTAAGGACAGCATGTTATTATTAAGAAAATATTGGCTTCCTATTTCACTTGGAACAAAATCCAAATCCCTTGCCACTCTGTCTGTTAGACTTTTTGGTGTTATAAAAACAAAACATGAAAGAAACAGTGAAAAGAAAGGCCACTTTATTGGGGCTCACCATTTCAATGGTTCCACTCCATGCTGACTGGCTGTATTATCTCTGTGCTTGTGGTAATACAAAACATCCTAGCAGAAGAACATGGTTGAGCAGAGCTGTTCATCTCATGGCAACCAGGAAGCAGAAAGGAGCTACAGGAAGACAAAAGGACCAAGACACATCATTCAAAATGATGCCTCCAGCCACTCACTTCCCCCAATTAGCTTCCACCTGCCACAATGTACCCATAGCCTATTCTGATTAATCAATTCATTAATTTGCTAATAAAGTCTGAACCCTTCTGATATAATCATTTCTGGAGCTGTCCTCACAGACACCCAGGTATGTGCTTTCCCAATGTCCAGATAAATTGCCAATCAATACTGACCATCATATATATGACATAATTACTTCCTTAATCTGTGCACCATTTCTTTGATAGAGCCATATCTGTTTCCTACCACACAGTAGGTTTTCTATTCTTGTAATAATCTTTCCCAAGGCTGGGCGGTGGTGGCGCATGCCTTTAATCCCAGCACTCGGGAGGCAGAGGCAGGTGGATCTCTGGGAGTTCGAGGCCAGCCTGGTTTACAAGAGCTAGTTCCGGGACCGGCACCAAAGCTAGAGAGAAACCCTGTCTCGAAAAACCAAAAAAAAAAAAAATCTTTCCCAAGTCTCTGTGTAACTAATATTCTCTTCCTTTAAATTTCAATTCAAAATTTTCTATTTCATACTGGTCTTTTTTGATTCTTGTAGCTGAAGGCATCTTCTGTTAGCTTTGTTTTCTGCACAACACTTATAAATTTCTGAAATTTTTTGCCCCATTTCACCATTTTTCTCCCCTCAAAGAAGTAAGTAAATAGAAGTGGGAATGTCTCCCCTAATACTTAGAAGAGTGCTTCACATAAACTACACATTCACTAAACATTTATTAAGTGGATAAGACAGGAGGTCTGAGTTCCATTCTTCTAGAAGATATGAGAAACTGGAATGATCATCACACCACATTGAAAAGAAGTTTGCTCATCCAGAACAAGTGTTGTCAAACTATTGTCCATATATCAAATTTACCATGTCACCTATTTTTGTAAATAACCAACCTCAATCACTTACGTATTGTCTATGACTGTTTTCACACTACAGCAGCTGAACTAAATAATGTCACAGATACTACACGGCTCACAATATTTAAAATATTTTTATATGGACCTTTAAGAAAAAAAGCCTTTTAATATTTTGGGAAAAGGGTGACAATCATATCTTGCCTAAGCTCCCCTCAGCAGTTTGAATAGGATGACGCATGGCAAAGATTTTTGTAGGCTGTGAACTTCTACTCATGTTATCTAGGAAGATGATTGTCATGATAACTTTGCAAACAATAAACCATTAATAATTATGCAAAATAAAGACAATGCATTTTATTGCTAAGATGATTCCAAACCAATATCAATGAAGTTTGAAATAACCTTTGTAAGTCTAAGCCAGTCTTCCCTACTTGAGTATCAGCCCAACTGTGGAGTAACATACTTAAGATTAAATTTCTACTTCATTTATTAGCTATGTGCTTTTGGATCCTCACCAACTTTGTATTTTAGGTTCTCCCCCCTCCATCCAGGTCTAGGAAGGTGTGCATCCAAACAGACTAGGCTCCCAAAAAGCCAGTACATGCAGAAGAATCAAAACCCTGTGTCATTATCATTGGCTTCTCAGTCAGCCCTCATTGTCAGCCGAGAGTCAAGTTTGATCACATGCTCCATCAGTCCCAGTGCAGATGGCCTTGGTGAGCTCCCAATAGATCAGCCCCACTGTCTCAATGGGTGGGTGCATCCCTTGCTCATGTTCTCCCTCCATCTGCACCTCATTTGGACCTTGGAAGCTCAGTCTGGTGCTCTAATGTGGGTCTCTGTCTCTTTCTCCATCCATCGCCAGATGAAGGTTCTATGGTGATATGCAAGATATTCATCAGTATGGCTATAGGATAGGGCCATTTCAGGTTCCCTCTCTTCAGCTGCCCAAGGAACTAACTGGGGACCTCTCCCTGGACACCTGGGAGCCCCTCTAGAGTAAAATCTCTTGCCAACCCCAAGATGGCTCCCTTAATTAGGATATATTCTTCCTGCTCCCATATCTACCCTTCCTTTATCCCAACCATCCCAAGGGACACCCAGGAGACAGACCAGGCCTACAGATTACAGTTGAACCCTTTGTGGTGCCCTATAGCGAATTGTTCCATACTAAGGCAGATGACAGAATATGCCATGCAGACAGAGCGTGAGTGTGAAGTTTATTGAGAGAAGAGGAGAGTAGAGGGAAGGAAGGAAGAGGAAAGGAGGGAAGAAAGGAGAGAGGGAAAGAGAGAAAGGGAGGGAGGGAAGATGGCAGAAAGGCAGAAGAAGAGGGGGAGTTGGTAGAGCTTGTCTCTTAAAAGTACCTTTGTTTGTACCTGTGTACAGTCAGAGAACTGCTTGTCATGCACAGAGGTCAGTTGCCAGGTTTCCAGGGGCAGGGCCAAGGTGTGCCTGGATACATCGTGCCAGAAGGGTCAGGCCAGCATAATGCCTGAATCCTATCAATGACTACTTTTTGAAAAGAAATCCCTCATTCCATTTGTTAGAAACAACAAAAAAATAAGGTACATAAGTGGGTTGGGGCCAAAGATGTTACACCAACAAGCCTAATTCCAGTATATGGGCAGGTACCTGTTGAATTGTGTCAATTAACATAAAATGCAGTAAGATGGAACACAGAGATGAGAGTTTGATATAAGACCTAGATCCAAGCAAAAAAAAAAGGTGCCCTCATTTTGTGTTCGGGAGTGCCCATATGCACTTAGAAACCTTAGCTCCATGCCATCAAGAAAGAAATTTCTGTCCTGTGAAAGCAAGCCATCAGTAGAATTGGAATTAGTTAGCAAGAACATTAAGGACAAGTGAAGAAATGACCCTTTGAAGTAGAGCTTGACTGAAATAACCCTTTTGTAGGAGGAGGCTGCTTGTTCGTCCCAGCTGCCCAGAACCAAAATAACCACACAGAAACTATATTAAGTAAAACAATGCTTGACCCATTAGCTGTAGCTTCTTATTGTCTAATTCTTATAGTAATTTAACCTATTTCTATTAATCAGTATATTGTCACGTGCACTGGCTTACCTGTAAAGATTCGGCATGTATGACTCTAGCAGCCCCATGGCATCTCTCTCTGATTCTGTCTCCTTTCTCCCAGCATTCCTTTTAGTTTTCCCCACCTAGCTCTATTCTCCTACAGCTCTGCTATAGGTCCAAAGCAGTTCCATTATTAACCAATGAAAGCAACACATAGACAAAAGAACCTCCTACACCACTTTTTGATGGAGAGCTGGCCTGAATCTGCTTCTGCAACCATCTAAACGTGGAAGCAAATATGGATAACTCAGCAGTTGAGACAAAAATTCGCATCATTGGAAGGACATAAAGCAGCTAAGCAATTTATTTCTGGTGTCTTCATATTTATAAGTGATCAATGATTATATGGCATGCAGGCTGCTCTTAGATTCACTCAACATAACATTTATGAAATGAATGAGGTGTATTCACTGATTCATTGATATTATCAAAATGTTCTCATTCAAAATCTAATTACTTGAAGGTAGACATTCCAGGTATAATTTCGAGTTAAAAAGCCTCATATGTTTCCTATATTGAAATTCCATAAACTATGAACATATATTTATCTTCACACAAGTAAAACACTACTAGAATTAATGATGGTGTGAAAGCTATTAAATTTATATTTAAAAACAATTATTAATAGCTTCCAAGTAGTTAAATGCATAGAACTATAGATTGACAGCTTATACTCAATGGGCGGTGGTGGCACACGCCTTTAATCCCAGCACTCGGGAGGCAGAGGCAGGCGGATCTCTGTGAGTTCGAGGCCAGCCTGGTCTAAAAGAGCTAGTTCCAGGACAGGAACCAAAGCTACGGAGAAACCCTGTCTTGAAAAATCAAAAAAAAAAAAAGAAAGAAAGAAACTAGTAATGGATGAGATTAAGAGGAACAAGAACTCCTCTCTAAGCCTAGTAAGTGTTTTTTAAACCTTAAATTAGCAACAATACAGCACAAGTAATAGAGACTGTATAATATGAGTTAATATCTTGCAGAAGTTTTTTAATTAAATTTCTTTTTTTGAGAACTTTGTACATTAGTGCTGAATCTACATCACTCTCACTCACTCTCTCTTTCCAACTCCTCTCATGTTCATGTTTTTCCTTCCCAAATTCTTGGCCTCACCATGAATTTTACACATACACACACACACACACACCCCTAGGTGCTGCTCATACAGACATGTGTCAAGGACTGACTACCTGGAATCCAGGGATGAGCTAGTCCTTGAAGACCGTTTCATGGCAACAATTCTATTATACACTCTAAAACATTTAATACTTGCTGATCCTTAGAAACCTTAAGAAAGCTTTTTTCTGAGGAAATACAGAACTTTATTTGGAAGGTACTGTTTCAACCATGGTCCATTGTTTAAGTTCAAAACTTACAGACGAAATATCCTTAACCTTAGTTGGTTCCAGTAGACAGAAAGGAAGGCTTAATAATGTGATGTTAGCCACAAAATTCTATATTGACAGAAAACATTTCAAACTGTCTTTTTATCTATCAGTCTCATTTGAAAGTAAGTGCCCATTTGCTAATACAAATATGCACTAGAGTCAGCCCCACAACCAACCCTGTAAATACATGAGAAAATAATGTTTCTGATTTATTCTTCTAGACATTTAATAATATGTATTTTCTGTTTTTAAATATGTCTTTATGATGTAGAAATTCATTCTATTATGGTGATTTTCAGCCATGGCCCTAGCTTTGATTGAATGTGATTTTTACACTTGCCTTTTAGCATTTAGTAAGATATGCATCCAGTGCACCACAATAAAGACTACACACAGATCTTGATGGTCTAGAAATAGTCCCTGCAATATTTAGAAAATACCGTGGCTCCAAATTTGAAAAAAAAAAAGCTATGTTTGAGAGGGTTTTGTTTCCTAACAGGAGAGCTAGAGTTAGTGGGAAAATGGTCCTACCACAGTTACTCTAAGTAAGGTAATAGAATGAGTGAACTCATGACATAGGACAAGGGGTAAGGAGGGGGCAATTGCAATGGATACATATACTCATATCTCCCACAGGACCAAAAGGTCACAAGAAGAAAAACAAAAGAATCTTAAGGGACTGAAGAAAAAAAATAAGTGCCTTCTTTGATGGGACTTTAAATCAGGCATTACTCATTCCATATTTTTCTTCAGAGCAAATGTCTATATGCACAATGACTGGAAATACTTGGGAATCAGTGGATACATTTAGGGATGATTAAACATATTAGTGGACATGCTGGGAGCTACAAGGATCAGAACCCTTGGAGTCACCAAGTAGTCAGATAGAGCTAGCGTTAAGTACCCAGTTTCATCCTCATAGCCATTTGTCAGTCTGTCTATCCTGCTCAGTCTGATTCTCAGCTGTCCAAATGACTAGCTGCTTATCTATTAATTCTTCCTATTGTTCCCAGAGACAGTGAAAGCAGAATAAACCTCATCTTGCAATGGCATAGGAAGTTTGACTTGTTCCCTCACAGTTCCTGAATTTATCTGGGCATTTACTGGGCATCTAGTAAGAGCAATAATAGTCTTCAAAAGAGTCACAAGAATTATTGCCACAAGATAAGATTGGGAATATAAAATATGGATTCCAAAAGGATTTATTTTTTTAATTTATTTATTATAAATTTCCACCTCCTCCCATTCTCCCATTTCCCTCCCCCTCCCCTCCCCCTTCCCCCTTGCTTTCTAGTCCTAAGAGAAGTTAGGATGCCCTGCCCTGGCAAGTCCAAGGCCCTCTCCCCTCCATCCAGGTCTAGAAAGGTGTGCATCCAAACAGACTAGGCTCCCAAAAAGCCATTACATGCAGTAGAATCAAAACCCGGTGTCATTATCATTGGCTTCTCAGTCAGCCCTCATTGTCAGCCACATTCAGAGAGTCTGGTTTGATCACATGCTTGTTCAGTCCCAGTCCAGCTGGCCTTGGTGAGCTCCCATAAGATCAGTCCCACTGTCTCCATGGGTGGATGCACCCCTCGTGGTCCTGACTTCCTTGCTCATGTTTTCCCTCCTTCTGCTCTTCATCTGGGCCTTGGGAGCTCAATCCAGTGCTCCAATGTGGGTCTGTCTCTATCTCCATCCATTCCCAGATAAAGATTCTATGGTGATATGCAAGTGTTGCTATGGGAGAAGGCCAGTTCAGGTACCCTCTCCTCTCTCGCCCAAGGACTTAGCTGGGGAAATCCCCTTGGACACCTGGGAACCCCTCTAGAGCCAAGTCTCTTGTCAACCCTAAAATGGCTCCCTTAGTTAAGATATCTTCTTCCCTGCTCCCATATCCACCCTTCCTCCATCTCAACCATCCTATTCCCCCAAGCTCTCCCCAATACTCCCATTCTCCCTTCTCTCTCCCCATCTCCCCTTCCCCCCACCCCATGCCCACTCCCATGCTCCCAACTTTTGCCTGGTGATTTTGTCTACTTCCAATATCCAGGAAGATAAATATATGTTTTTCTTTGGGTTCACCTTCTTATTTAGCTTCTCTAAGATCAGGAATTATAGGCTCAATGTCCTTTGTTTATGGCTAGAATTCATTTATGAGTGTGCACATACAAGCCTGCAGGGACCTCATTGGTACAGAAGTGGCAAGAGGAGGTGCCCTGCCCTTCTAGAGGGCATTATTTAAAGGCAAAAACCAGAAAAGTTAGTTTAGCAGGGTGTGTGCTGGCAGGTGATCCTATCGACAATGGTTGGAATGATAGGATTTCCTTTGGATGGTCTGTTCCTGGGTGGTGCCTGGGTGGTGTCAGTTTATGGTCTTTCTTGCAACCAGGTATTGCTTTAGGGAAAATTACTGAGACTCAGGCCTCTATTGAGCATGTCCTGACTGGGTCTTACAAGTTTAATGTTCTCACTTGCTGCAGCGAAGGAGAGTCAGCTTTTGCTAAGTCAGGGAAGGAGCTCAACGCCATTTTGACTGATTTTTTTCACAGGCTATATAGCTTCACTGGAGTGCTGGAAAACACACCATGAAAGAGAAAATGAGCAAAGACTTGTTTCCTGCCTTCTAAAGGCTTCTGAATTGATGGTGGGCATGTGTGGAGTAGAGAGAAAGAAAAGGAACTTAAAAAAGTAGTAAATGGATGGGAACTGGAATCAGTGGAATGGTAACACATATGCAAGGAGATGGCCCCTGTCCTACTGGAGCTTAAGGTATTTATCATGTTTAGCATTGTGTGTGTGTCCCAGAGTCTGCCGCTGGGTCTGAGATCTAGTTGATATGCAAACAAACAAACAAACAAAAAAACCACAAAGTGTTGTAGGCAAAGAAATAACCAGAAAGCAATCTCAGTATGTAGTATATCTTTAAATGTGATGAAGAGGAAATAATCATGAAACAATAAGAATTAGATATTCTGCTTAATTCAGGGGAAAATTGGGAAATTCACTGTTTGGAGAAAATCAAGTTTGGAACTGTTCTCTCCTGTCTGGAGAATAATCTACAGTAGCCATCCTTTGGGTTTGAAATGAGTGCATTTACTAAGTATATAGAAAACAAAGGAGCAAATCATAAGTGGCAGAGAGCTAGAAACAGCAAGTAGCAAAACATCATCAAACCAGGAGATTGCAACAGCAGTAGAGAACAGTGGTGAAGCCTGATTGAGAAAGCAAAGATAACTCATTCAAATTAGAAGCTGACAAATCTCCACATCAACTGAGGAAAGTGAGGCAGTCAGCTGGGCTTCTCCACTGTGTCTTCTCTCAGAATTCTCAGACTTCCTACTACAGTCACTTTCAAACCAAGGAATAAACAATAGTGACTCCTGCGAAAAGAATTTCTCTGCTAGGTGTTCTCAAGCAAACAGTGTTGTAACACTCTTCTCTGCTTGCTGTCTCCTCCCCCAAGTCCCACCCCTGATCCCACGCCCCATGCCACCCTGCACCCCTCTAGCGACAAGCATGCTTTTTGTTACAACCCCACCTGACTCAGCACAGGGCATCTGAGAGGAGACCAAAGCATGCCTCTGCCCCTTTGGAATGTTTTTGTCCTTAACATTGGACTTCAGCTCATGTAGAATTTATTTGATATTATGAGATAGGGCTCTATAGTGTAAATTATATTGGCAAGCAGTCATGTGTTTTTTAAACTTCTTCAAAGGGGGGGGGGTCGGATGAAGGAAGGAAAACACTGGGACATCTCAGAATGATGACAGCACATAGAATTTCTCATTTGAATCTTTCATTTTGATTTTCTATGTCTTAGCAATTTTTCTACATTTTCTGTCATGTAAATTATGTAAAACTGAAAAGCCTACTTAGAAATCCCTAACCAAACAGAAATACAAATATTTTCTTCCAGATAATTCTCATATGTTTTGATATTTCTACAAAAAGCAGGAGTTATTGTCAAGAAAAAGGAGAAATGAGCATTTTTTTTCTGTACAAGGGATATATGGGTATCTCTTATATTGGATTTTTTATTTTCAACGTGAACTGCATAGTATTTGTATAATGCTATGAAATATATTTTTAATAGCAAATAGCTGGCTCAAATACTCTAAAGAAGACAAAGAGTTCAAAATGGAAATAAATTTTGCAATGAGTCCCAGGTATGAAATATCCCTTCAGTTCTTTCCAAAGAACCTGGGAAAGATATTAAACCTTACCCCCATGTTTTATTCTTGACTTCCATGGCAGCCCCGGGCATAGGGATAGCTTAACTGAGATCATGGCATTTATGCTAAGAATTTGAGGGTTCAAGAAACAATAGCAAGGGTGCTATTGTTTAAAAGACAAAGATCTGAATAATATTTATGGGTTCTGTGTACATTTTTTTCCAGAACCTTAACAAGTTAAAAAAAAAAGACCTTCTTTGAATAATGTGTTTATTTCATTTATGGCAGGAAGCAAAATAATGATAAATAAATAGTGTTAAAATAACAATAGCTGATTTTAAATGACTACTTGCTTTGGATCAAACTTTGTAGAAAAGTTTAAATGTAGCTATTTCTTTTACTCTGAATGGCAACAGCTTTATCTGAATATCCATTTGACAGATTTTTAAAGATGAAGTTCAGAGCGTGTGAGTAACTTGTTCAAGTTCCTAGTATAGTAGAGCTAAAATTTAAAGCTAAGCTTACCTGGATTTAAGTTCCATGTACTTAATAATAGATTGCTTAAATGTGGTCTACTACAACTAGACAATACTCACCAAGTGCATTCACATGGTCCCCAAAGGAGACATATTCACTAGGATGTAAAGTAGGTGTACTATTCATAAGATCCCAAACTAGAAAATGCACACCATTAGATAAACAGATAAGCAAATTGTGATACAATGATGCGTGTCATGCGAATGCCATACATGGGCGAGAATAAGTTGCCTGCAGCTACATGCAACTAATAGATAAATAACACAAACATTGTGCCAACAAAAGACCCCTGACCCCTAAGATATACATAGTAACTTTTTAACATTTCTATTTTAAACATGAAATAAATAGACTAAGGGATTTCAGTGGTTAGTTTTTGAGGTCAAGAGGAAGGCAGCACTGGGAATCATCTAGATGTTTGTAATCTTGTTTCTTGGCCTGGTCCAGATTACAATAGTGTTCACTTTACGGGAGTTCATTGGTATGTACAACTGTGATGAATGGGCATGTTTTTCCACATGGGTAATAAGTCAGGGGTAGAACGTCTAAATGCTCCTCCATTTATCATGAGATTATACCCTCCATAAATACAAATCTATTGAGACTCCAAAATGCAAACTCCCGACTTTAGTGACACAGCATACTATAGAGTTCTTTTTACATGACTGCAGAAAATGACTTTGAGCTGTGACTCTCTGTCACTCACTGCCTGGTAGCACCATGACACAGATACAAGATCCACCACAAACAGGTGGTTCCCCCCTCAAACTATCAAAATTCGAATGTTGAAGTTTGTTATCTAATAAATGCATATCACTTTTATGCTACCGTATCTTTCAGGAACCTTTTATAGTTGATGTCTGACATCTGGTTTAGTGTCTACTTCTGGGGAAATTAAACCCAACCACATACAGAAAAGTAGCACAAAATGATAAAGAAAAACCATGGAAATATCGATTTGACAATGATCTTCTTTCATAAATATAAACAATTATCCCTGGAGAGTGACGAATAACACCCTACAATAAGCTCGCTTGGTTACCTTGCCAGAAGAATTCAGCAGCGCAGTGTATCTGTTTGGACAGCAGGGAAGTGTTTGCTTTAATATCACCACCTGCAGAATGAAATTCAACCAATTAAGTTAGGAAATTGCCATTTGCAGATAATTATTATTTAGCCAGTTTCTAACTTCACAGCTCTGCAGCCATTTGAGGACAAGGTCTCACAACTGCCACAGGGTGTGGTGTCGTAGATGGTCTATTTTAACTTAATGATCTGGAAGAGGAAATAACCGGCATGGTAATGACATTGCAAATGATGCTAAATTGAGAGAGTTGCAAGCGCTAATAAAGGCAGCAGAACAAAATGGGGGAGACTTTGTTGATAAAATCTGGGCTTTAATGAAGAATGCCAGTCCAATGAATTGCCAATTGTTGGCCCAGACAGTAGATGCCTGAGCAGACTCCTCTGAGCTCAAAAATGAAGGTCTCATATCTAAAGTAATTGAATATTTTATTTCAGCACTGCAATTTAAAAGAACCCTTTTTATGCTTTAAAATTTTTTTAAAGTTACAGAGAAATTGGGACTCTGGTGCAATACTTTCTGCATTCAGTGTCCCCTATTAATGACATCATACATTAACACAGCACATTTGTCAAAACTAATGAGCCAATATTGGCATACTGTTATTTTTAAGTTTTGTTTTTAATTGTAAGTTGACAAATTGCACATCTATTTCTGGGTACAAAGTGATTTTATGATGTATTAACACAATATGGAAAAATTAAACCATGTTAATTAAAATAAATCCATCATCTCAAACACTTGTTTTTACGGTGAGAACATTAGAAATTAACTTAGTATTTTTGAAATATACTTTATTGCTTAGCATATTCACAACATCATATGCCATATTTCAAACAAACCAACCATTTTCCGAATGTAGCCTTGTATCTTCTGCTTATCATCTTCCCATCTCAGTCATTCCACTAATCAACTCTGCTTTTTTGAGCTTAGTTGTTTTAAATTAGACATGTAAGTTAGAACAGAGACTTTTCTCTGTGTATCTGACCTATTTATCTTAGCATATAGTCCTCCAGTTCCATTCATATTATCACAAATTACCAATCTTCATTTTTAAAAGACTAGAATAGTATTTCATCTCAGAGGCATATCTTATTTTCTTTACCTGTTCATCTGGAGAAGGGCATTTGTGTTGATTCTTCTTATTGGCTATTGTGAATAGTGCTGCAATGAACATGGAAGTTCAGACATCTCAACATAATGGTTTCAAATCTCCTCAGTAAGATGGCTAGATCAGAAGTTGATTCTAATTTGGTTGTTTCAGGAACAAGCATGCCATTTTCTACAATGGTGTATTAACTTTTTTACCAGTAATGCCAGCAATCTTCACAAATACTTTAAAAAATCATCTGACTTTTTAATAATGTACCTTCTTAATGGGCTGACATGATGTCTCAAAGTAATTTCTGATTTGCATTTTTCTGATGATCAGTGATATTCAGCAATTTCTCATGTTTATTTTGGACATTTGTCTGTCTTCTTTTGTTAATCATTTTAATTCACTGGCCAAAAGTTCCATAGCTGGATCTGTCCAATGATGTCTTTCTCTTTCCAGAATGTGATTTCCTTATCTTTTGCTGTTAAAAATCAGAATATTAGAACTGGAAAAATGGCTCAGCAGTTAAGAGCATTTACTATTTTGTAGAGGACCTATGTTCAGCACCATAATTACATCAGGCAAGTCACAACTGTCCTTAACTACAGTTCCAGTACATATTGTGGTCAGTTGTATGCACATGGTATACAGAAACTCATACAGGTATACATTTGTGCATATATTAAAGATCAGAGTGTTAAATTGGGGAATTGGAATTGAGGTAAGTAAGTCTCTAGTTTAAGAATTTATTGGAAATATGCAGTGAGAATTTGGGGTAACAATATTTGCTGAGACTTCTAAATCATCCAGGGCCTTGTCTTTGTCTACTCTCTGGACTTAGTGAATTATAAAGTACTTTCCCTAAGACAGAGTTTGGATCTTGAAGCTTTTCCCAGATATGAGCTATTATTAACTATAGTGGTGCCAGATTGGTATGAGGTGTATATATGAGTGAGACACACTGGTCAAATAGTATACCTTGTTCGTTCTTCTTTTTTTTTGTTGTTGTTGTTTGTTTGTTTTCCACTCATGTTATGTTACAGCCTCTTGTCTAGGGGCTGGCTATGGTAGAAGGAATAGTCTTTGACTAGCTGAGATAAGATGTTGGAAAGCTTCTTCTCTGGGAGAATGGGGCTTTTTCATTCTGAAGGCCTTGGGAGGAAGCCAGAGTGATTATGTACCTCATTTCTGGATCCAAGCACCAAGTGAACTCTCTATAAATTTGCCAGGAAATCTGGTGGGTTGCTAGAGTTAAACCCCTCTGAATGCTGTCCTTCCACGTGTCTATTACTGTCATGCTGTTCCACATTTAGCCTCACAAAATTCTTAAAATTGTTGTGTACATGTTCTTCTCAGTTGTTCTCTCTAGAGGCCTCTGCTCCAGGAAAGCATAGCTCAACTGCGACTTTAGATATGCCTGTGTTTCCAGATTCTAGGGTGAAAGCTTGTCCTAAAGCCATTCTCTAGTGCATTCAAGAATAATTGCTGGTTTTCAACTTTTCTAGGTCTTTTCCCTAATAACAATTAGTAATCACCTCTTCACAACAGATCTGCAGCAGGTATCTGCCTCACACTGATGCTTAGTCAAATAACATGGCTAAAAGATACCTAATACATTTATTCTAAGAGGTAAGTTGAAAAGTTTCACATGTTGAGTGTCTAAAAACTATGCTAAATATTAACTTGGTTGCCAAATAAGTATGGGACCATGAGGCACCAGATACTATTATTCATTTGTTTGTTTGAAGTATAATTGGATTGTTTCTCCCTCCTTTATGCTTCCACTCAAGTTCATAGTGTCTTTTTCTTTAATTATGCCCTCCCCACTCTCCCTGTGTACAAATGCAACCTTTGAGTTCATTTTCTCTTGTTTGTATGTATATTTTTCAGGCAGGGCATTTGATATCAGATAATCCAGCAGGGGGCTCTTCCCTGCAGAAAAACAAATTCTCCTTCTCTCAGCAGTTGTTAATTGCTTGTAGCTTTTAGTATAAGGGTGAGGTCCCATGAAATTTCTCCCATCTACACTGAGATGCCAACTGTTGTTAGAATTGCTCAGGTCTTCCTAGGCAGCAATGTTGTTGTGATTTCAAGGTTATAACTTCAAAGTCATAGCTAAAAGGTGCTATCTCACAGCAGACTTTCTGATCGTCTGGCTCTTAAAGTCTTTCTGACTACTCTTCTGCAATGTTCCCTAAGCCTTAGGTACAGAGGTGTGCTGTAGCTGTATAACTGCAACAGGACCACCATGATCAGTTGTTCTCTGCATTTTTACAAGTTTTGGTTTTCCATAGTGGTCTTCTTGTGCTGCACACAACAAAGAAGTTTCTATGATGAGGAGTGAGATCTACACTTATGTGTTGTAAAGACAATTTAGAAAAGAGAAAATATTTTGGCTTAGGAACATGGCAGTAAGAGGTTCTCCTGGTCTGTGGCCTCTCTCGTCATTGGTAGTTAACTAGGTTTTCAGTAGCAATTATGCTTTCCCTCCTGCTGGGTGATTTTCAAATCCAATCAGAGAGCTGTTGGTTACCACCAAGATAGGAGTGTCACTATTGCACCTTTTGGTATATCTTTTCACACTGGTCATTATTGTGCTTCAGAGGTGTCGCAGCTAGAATTAATGATTGCTTTCCTCCCTTATCATCTTGCAAAGCACCTTCTATGAAAGCTAGTCCTCAGAGAGGAATCTTTCTGGTCAGTTCCAGTTCCAATTCTCTGAGCCCTACACCCAAATTTTTCAGCAACACAGACTTGCTTTCAGCTTCTACGAGGCAACCAAGTCAGTAGCAATAGCCCATATTGTTTTTTCCAGTCATCTTAATGCCACTGATCAACAACTTCAGAGGAGGATTCTCATGCCTGTTACTAGGGTTTTTGTCAAATAATCTATGTCAGGGAGGGGAGTAATATCACCCCCAACTGAGGCTAGTTCGTTTAATATATGTATATATAAACTCACATGAATTCTATGTAACGTTGCATCCTTAGTGTCCAGGTACTATCCTAGAAAATGTAATTACCTCAGTGAACAAAGGAAAGCTCCTTCTTCCATGAAGCTTACAAGCTATGCAGAGAAGTGATGTGGGAGTGTCATATATCAATCTCTTGATTTCATTGGTTAAATAAACTGCCTTGGCCCTGATAGGTAGGAACACAGGTGGGTGGAGTAAACAGAATAAAATGCTGGGAAGAAGAGGAAGTGAGGTCAGAAAGCATGCAGCTCCACTCAGAGCCAGACGCCTCAGAGAGAGACACCATGCTCCTGTCTAGCAGGCAGACGGGATAGCTCTGCTCTCTGAGGCAGAGGGATGAAGCTCCGACCCAAGATGGATGTAGGCTAGAATCTTCCCGGTAAGCGCACCTTGGGGTGCTTACTGACATGATTAGAAATGGGTTAGTCCAGGTGCGAGAGTTAGCCTAGAAGAGTCATGATAGAAATGGGCCAAGCACTGCTTAAAAGAATACACGCCTTTAATCCCAGTGCCTAGAAGGCAGAGACAAACAGATCTCTGTGAGTTCAAGGTACAGTAACACACACCTCACCTTTAATCCCGGTGCCTGGGAGGCAGAGACACACGGATCTCTGAGAGTTCAAAGACAGCCTGGTCTACAGAGTTATTCCAGGAAAGAGATACAGAGAGTATAAAATAAAAGTAAAAATAAACAAAATAGAGGTTAAAATAAAGCACACAAAGATGGAAAATACACAGAGAATCTTGATACTGTATGCTATTGTGCTTTCTTTGAATTGTTTGAATGCTGAGGAAGGAGCAACAGCTGCTAAAAGATACTTGTTTATAAATACTGCTGGACTAATCCAACATAGATATTCTGAAAATTCCTTGACTTTGAGATTTGGATCTAAGGACATGATACTTTGGAAAGGAGTTTCTTGTTTTGTTTTCACAGAGGATGAGACCCTGTTCATTTCTCCTATTCCGATATGGTATGATGGACCACGCCCTCCTGAACGGTTGCTGTAAACATCTTCAGAAAAATGCTTCGCTCAACTGCCAACTGAGATGAAACTAGCACACAGGTTATACCATGAAAGACCTAATTAACGATGCCCCCATTCAGCAGGAAGCAGTTCAGAAAGAAAAAACTGCGCCCATGTTCCCAAATATGGTTTATAAATGTTCCTTTACATTTAAAGGGGGATATGATATATGTATGAATAATTTGCATTGCTAGAGATTTAAGGTCAATTCTGTTAATATGTATATGTATTTCTGATCTTGATTAAGGTATTGAGATTGTATAGTTCACTTAAAAATGTAATGTATATAGGTTGTCAATAGATAATCATAATAGTCAAGTTTGTAGTCGTTAGTTAAGATTTTCTAGATGTGCATAGATAAATTTTAGATAGACATTCTTCATATCTTTCAAAGACTACGGAATATGCTATTAAATGTTTTAATAACTTAGGACTTTTCATGATAATGAGACACTCTGCTCCTGGCGGCACCAATCTACTTCAAGAAGAATATGGGCATCGAAGAGGATCCTTATGGAGTTTGATAGCCATTTGGGCAAGAAACTGCTCTTGCCTGGACTATTGCATAAACTGGACACAGAGAACCCGCAGAGAGAGGACTCCTGAACTTGCCTAAAGGTGAGATGATCTTTCGGGGTTCCTGATTCATGAAAGAGTCTGCAAGACATTCTTCAGGACAAGCAGATAGTGACTGCCTTTGAAATTTCCTGCTTTGTGGAATGTCTGCTGAAAACTATGGGCCTGTAGGCCGAAGATGGATGCCCCAATGGTACAGAGGAACTTTGGGTGACTGTACAGGCAGCGAGAAGTCTCTGTCATTTCTAGAGTTTGAAAGTTGCTTTTTTCTTGTTTGCTTAGGTAATGTTGTATTTGCTATGTTAAAGTTAAAGCCTTTCCTTTTTTGTTTAAACAGAAAAAGGGGAAGTGATGTGGGAGTGTCATATATCAATCTCTTAATTTCATTGGTTAAATAAACTGCCTTGGCCCTCATAGGTAGGAACATAGGTGGGTGGAGTAAACAGAATAAAATGCTGGGAAGAAGAGGAAGTGAGGTCAGAAAGCATGCAGCTCCGCTCAGAGCCAGACGCCTCAGAGAGAGACACCATGCTCCTGTCTAGCGGGCAGACGGGATAGCTCTGCTCTCTGAGGCAGAGGGATGAAGCTCCGACCCAAGATGGATGTAGGCTAGAATCTTCCTGGTAAGCGCACCTCATGGTGCTACTAACATGATTAGAAATGGGTTAGTCCAGGTGCAAGAGTTAGCCTAAAAGAATCATGATAGAAATGGGCCATGCAGTGCTTAAAAGAATACAGTGTCCATGTAATTATTTCGGGTAAAGCTAGCCATGCAAGCGGCCGGGGTGTTGGGGACGCAGCCCCGCCGCTGCTATTTCAACAGAGAAGGGCAGAAAGTTATAATGAATGCCATGATAAAATAAAACTGAATAAGAGCAACAAAGAGTAATAATACACATGTTGGGGATTTTATTTTAGAGTAAATCAACAACAAAACTGTTGTTCATTTTTAAAAGATGCTGCAAGATCCCCGTGGCAGTAGGCAGCAGGAATGCTGTAGGTCCCAAATGGCAGTAGAGGGCCATGTGGTGGCAGGCAGCGGGCTCTGGGAACAGCCAGTCCCAGGCAGAAATGGCTGCCGGTCCAGGAGCGGTAGCCTGAGCGGTGGTGGCGGGCCATGTGGTGGCAGACAGCGGGCCCTGGGAGCAGCCAGTCCCAGGCAGAGACGGCTGCTGGTCTCAGAGCAGTGGTGGTGGGCCATGTGGCAGTAGGCAGTGGGCCCCAGGCAGAGACGGCTGCTGGTCCCTGAGCAATGGCTGGTCCCAGGCAGGGAGACACACGGCAGGTGGGCAGAAGACAGAAACATGGATAGACATGCAGGGTGAGGTTGAATGTTTATTCAATGGGTTATGGAGGAGGAAGGGTGAAGGGAGGACAGGGAGAGAGACAGAGAGAGAGAGAGAGAGAGAGAGAGAGAGAGAGAGAGAGAGAGAAGAGGAGAAAGAGACAGAGAAGGGGGGAAGCAGAGAAGTGGGGAGAGAGGCAGAAGCGAAGCTGCCTCTCCGAGAGGAAGATGGAAAAGAGAGCGAACTCAGGCCGGAAGCTGAAGATCAGCCTGCCTCAGCGGATGAGGGAGGGAGTGGGCGTGGCTTGTCTCTTAAAGGGACCAATACCATAACAGTCCCAGGTCTTCCTTATAATAAAAGGCAGATTAGATCTCCTAAAAGGACCAAAACCATAACATTCCCAGGTCTTTCTTATAATAAAAAGCAGATTAGACAGCACAGTTTGAAGGAATTGGGGCAGCGAATTCTCAAAACTGCTTCCTGCTGATTTGTGGGCGTCGTCTTTGGGGGGGACCTGAAGAAGGCTGTGTGCTGGGAACATCCTGGCATAGCTGGTCTCTTTGCTTCTGACCGATGTCTGTGGCATGGGAATGTCTGGTGTCCCTAAGGTATTGGCAGAACAAAGAACAAAGTTAAATTAAGGTTGAAAGAAAAAATTTTAGGACCAGGGAATTGAGGGGGTATCTGACCTGTTTAAGATGGATTTTTTAATTTGGCTCCCTGGAACTCACGAGAACTCCTTGGGTTTGTGAAAACAGAAGTTTTAGGCATATAATGACTGTAGCATAAGAGATAAATTTGGTTTGAAATTTGTTTGGTGAGGTCACCTTGCAAAACCTCAACCTGGTGAAACCTCTCAGTTGTCAAACTGTCTGAGATCTTTGAGAAGAATAAGATTTTACTTGAGTTACTGATTAAAAAAATGACAGAGAACTTACTTGGTTGGCACCCAGAGCTACTCTTTTTTGGGTCATCCATGGTCGCTGCAGGTTGCACTTGAGCTTTGCTGTTTAGCGCAAGGCCTGCCAGGCTCCAGAAGATCCTGTGGGCTAAGAAATCTGTAGGAAGACAGGCCTACCTTGACCTGAGCAGCTAGGCTGTCGATTCCAGTGATTCCGTCCACGTCTAGAGGTCTCTAGTTTAGATGAAAGGCAGTTTTTCCCAATGGTCAGCGCTCGGCAGTTGAAGCGAACTGCAGAAGGATGTTGTTTTGTGCCTGTCTGTCTTCTGTCTTCTTTGGAGGAAATAAGAGTGTGCTGTTAGGAGCCAACCTGTCTCTTTTGTTATGAAAAGTTTTTAAATATTAAATACTTAAATATAACATTCCCCAGATCTCTGAGCAGTTGTGAGCTGTTTATCAGGAATAACTATAGAACAGAATTTGTTTGGAAAGTTGGGTCTGAGCTTGACCAAATTGGCTCTCAACAGGTAAGATTTACGTTTGTAAAAAGACAGAGAGGGGAAAACTGATTGAAATATAAGGTTAGCGGCAAAACTGACAATGGTAGAGAACAGCTTAAGAGACTTAAAGGTACATACCTGTTTAAAATATGAAACTCATGATTTTGTCGTCTGAAATGAGATGTAATGAACAATTACTATGCATTGAGAGAGTGAACAAGAATTGGGCAACGTGGACGCCTCTGACGGGCCCTATCAAAGGCATTTGACCATTGCTCAAAACATATTTAACAGAGTTCGTATGAGGAGTTTAGTGAAAACCGAGTGAAGAGGCAGGGCAAAACCAAGAGAGTGAAACCTGGAGAGTGTGGTCACATGATCTGGCCCTCAGCCAAGATGGCAAAAAGGTCACCTGACCCATCTGGGCTTCAGCCAAGATGGCAACTGCCACGTGTAGTCTGCTCTGTTGGTGAGCCGCCATGCCATAGCAAAAGCCGCAGAGGGGAGGGGCAAAAGTCTGGAACCCAAAAAACTGACCATTTAAATTTTTTTTAAGGTAGTTGGGGCCATTTTGGACAAAGACTGATAAGTGTGAGGCATTTAAAGCATGAGGCTGGAGTGATAGGTCTGGATGGCTTGGCTCCCATGGTCAAAGCCGTGAAAACACCAGCAAAAACTGTGGCACCTCAAGCCTACGAGAACGGCTCCCCATTAAGGCAAGATGCAGATGGCACGAACACCTAGGCCCTGTGAACAGGCATCTGAGGTCATGGGGGGAGGGGGTGCTATAACCTGGCTGAATCTACTCAAGCCTCCGTCGGGAGAGGGATTCCCGGGCAAGAGGAATTCAGCCAAGGTGAGGCCGAACCATAGCGGCGTGCTGCACCGTAGCAGCAGTTGCATGAACACCCAGGCCCTATGAAAAGGCGTCCATTCCATGGGGGGGGAGTGTTAATAACCTAGCCGAATCGACTCGAGCCTCCGACAGGAGACGGATTTCCGGGCAGGAGGGATTCAGCCAAGGTCAGGCCGCACCATAGCGGTGTGCTGCACCAAACAGCAGTCGGCCCGAGCCCAGCTACCGGCGGGGGAAACAAACCCTGGCTGTGAGGGGACAATTACAACGAAGAGAAGGAAGAAAAGGAATAAAAAAAGAAAAAGAGAACTGGAGACCCTGGGCCTCCAGGCGCGGGTGAGCTGAGGGATGGCTAAGGACAGCCATCCCAGGCACGGGCTTAGCACAGGAGACAAGCCAAATTGAATGCCAGCAAAGGGAACAATCGAGGCCCTGAAGGCCCGTGGTTGGATGTCCCTCCATCCCTAAAAACCATGAAGGGGATAGAAGGTGCTCCAGGGCCTCCAGTGGTCTCCTGGACCCAGCGCCGCCTCCCACGTCCTTCCTCTCGTCCCCGTATCTTTGGGCTACCAGGCGGCCCTGCCTAGGTGCTTTGGAGTTCCATCTGGACGGATGAGTGTCTCCTATTCAGGGGCGGTGTGTCCCAGAAGCGAGCACAAACTCCCCTCCCCCAGCTCCTTCTGCAGGGCTGTCTTCCTTAGGCACGACCCAACCCCCCAGCACACCATCCCACAACCCTGCCCTGCCGTTTGCTCAGACCAGTGCTGAAACTGGTTTTAAGCTCCTACACTAAGGCTACCCATCCAGAGCTAGCCAGGAGTTCCTGCCTTCCAGGCAGGCCTCAAGGTTCCCTGTAAGGGAGCTCGGGCACCTATAGAAGGTGCTCCAGGGCCTCAAGTGGTCTCCTGGACTCAGCACCGCCTCCCACGTCCTTCTGCTGGTCTCCGGATCTCTGGGCTACCAAGCGGCCCTGCTTAGGTGCTGAGGAGTTCCATCTGGACTGGTGCTGAGGAGTTCCATTTGGACGGACTACCACCCAGAGTGGCGTCGAGTTGTGGTGCTGAGGAGTTCCATCTGGACGGGTCGGTTCCTGATTCTACACTGAAGAGATACACACAGAGAGTCAGTCACAGCAAAGACTGGACCAAGACACCAGGCCTCTCCAGGCTCCATTTGAAGGAAGAGAGGGGAAGGCACCAATGCAAGAATTCCCCCAACACCCTGAAAGGCAACATGTCATCATCAGAATCCAGGGATCCCGAAATAAGAAGAATTGTACACCCTACTCCAGAAGAATTAGAAGAAATCGACTCAAAAGTGAATTATATGAAAATAATAGAAGACCTTAAACAGGAGGTGAAAAACTGCCACAAACAATTAGAGATGACAAACAAAAAGGTAGAGGAAATGAATAAATCACTCAAAGATACCCAAGAAAACCAAGAGAAACAAGAAAAGGCAATCAAACAGGTAAGAGAAGCGGTTCAAGACTTGAAGAATGAAATGGAAGTAATGAAGAAAACACAAACCGAGGGAAGGATGGAGATGGAAAATCTGGGTAAATGAACGGGAACTACAGAGACAAGTACTACCAACAGAATACAAGAGATTGAAGAAAGAATCTCAGACGCTGAAGATACCATAGAGAAAATAAACGTACTGATCAAAGAAAACAGCAAATCCAACAAGCTCTCATCACAAAACGTTCAGGAAATCTGGGACACAATAAAAAGACCAAACCGAAGAATAATTGGAGTCGAAGAAGGAGAAGTGCAGCTCAACGGTCCAGAAAATATATTTAATAAAATTATAGAAGAAAACTTTCCCAATCTAAAGAAAGATATACCTATAAAGATTCAAGAAGCATACAGAACACCAAATAGGCTGGATCAAAAAAGAACATCCCCTTGCCATATAATAATCAAAACACAAAGCATACACAATAAAGAAAGAATATTAGGGGCTGCAAAGAAAAAAGGCCAAGTTACTTATAAAGGTAAACCTATCAGTCTGACACATGACTACTCTATGGAAACCATGAAAGCCAAAAGGTCCTGGATAGATGTACTGCAGAAGCTAAGAGAAGATGGATGCAAGCCCAGATTACTATACCCAGCCAAGCTCTCGTTCACTATAAATGGAGAAAACAAAATTTTCCAGGATAAAAACAAATTTAAACAATATGTAGCCACAAATCCAGCCTTACAGAAAGTATTAGAAGGAAAACCACAAACCAAGGAGCCCAATAATGACCACAATAACTCAAACATCTAGAGTCCCTTCACCAGTGCAACTCAAAGAAGGCAAACAAACTCTATGACTAAAAATCTG
>CADCXT010006758.1:0-15515 GCA_902806775.1 Microtus agrestis | reverse complement strand
AAAGCCTGATCCCCAAACACCACTGGACTGCCTTTTACAAATCATTTTAAATTGGGGCTGACACCAATGTCCTAAATGCCTAAAACTTTTTGCCAGCATGAGAACCACTGTACAGAACTCCCATATGCCCGTGGTTTCTGGTTACTGCAATCCCACCCTTCCTTCCCTCAGAGGTCAGTGTCTCACAGTACCTGTCTTAGTTACCAGGGTCATGGCACCTGCAGATTCCCGCCTATCTGGGAATTGGAATCCTGAAAGTTCTGCCCTGACCATGCTGCTGGAGACACTGGCCACTGCATGCACGCACGAGCGCGCAACGCACACACACACACACACACACACACACACACTTCTCTTGCTGTTTGTCTGCATCTCTGCACTCCTCTCATTCCTGGCATGTGATCTGGTCAGGCTGGGATTCTCCCTGCCACGGATCTGTTCCCCCTGCCCTACTACTCTGACTTGCATAGGTGTTCTGTCCTATGTTGGGGTTCTGTTCTCCCTTATAGCGTCTGCTGATCTAGCCCTCAATGGGACCACCTGTGTGCTCGCCTGGCTCCCGCAGCCTACTCTAGGATTTTTAAGTTGGTCAGTTGACACAGTTTCCTGGAAAATTTTTTTGATCATCTATTAATAAATACATGTAAATAATGTTGTCACAGTACGCTTGGCTTATGCCTGTGTGTATTTGTGTGCATGTTTTAAAATCTGTAAAACTTGTAACTCCAGATTACAACTGCTCTGAAAAAGTACAAACGCATAGATAACCACCATTTTGGTTAAGTTCAAACCTCAGTCCCATCCTTATTAAGGGTACCCACATGCGCTGGTCCCACCAAGGAAATATTCTTCTCCCATATGCTTTGACTTACAATGTATTTCTGTGTAATTCCTGTCCTGTTCATAAAAAAAAACAAGGTTTATAACAACGCAGATTTACTGAGATATTAAGGCTGCACCTCTACATTCATGTACAAGAACACATGTTGCTAGCAGTCAGATTTTTTATTTTTATTTTTTTTAAAAGATTTGTTCCTGTCACTGTTGCTCAGAGACTGGAACTGGGGGTATTTGATAACAACAATGTATGTCATTGTACTCCTACTGAAATTGATCTAATGATATCTGTAACTGCTTATAGATGTTGGGAACAGTTTGACACATGCTGTAAAGTGTTTGGGTTTAATGCATATGTTAAAAAATTTTAGATGTTGATCCCTTTTACACTGCCCTAACTTTTGGCAGGCAGCACACGTAACTTTATGTGGAGTAGGCACTTAGGAAGGAGGACATACCATAGGCCAGACTAAAAGGTGAATACTGGGTTGGGAAAAAGCCCTTTCTTCTTGTCTGGAGGTGGAGTTATGGGTGCCAAAATTATATCATTATATCTTTTGTTTGAGGAGCTCCTCACAGTCTTTTCATTAATGATAGACGCAGGGGCCCAATGACGGGAGTTAGTGTGGATCCTCGCCTGAATAGCACACCATACAGAGGTTGTAGAAACCAGCTCAACATGGCATGGTACAGGTATGAGGGTGCTCTCCACATGGCCTAAGACAGGGTGCCCTGTGATCTGTTTACTTTAATCCTGCTAGATGCCTTTTATTTGAGGAGCTCCAAGGACGGGCGACTTATGACAGGATAATCCCCCTACCTAAGACAGGGCCCTGGGAACCCTAGGACGGGTAAGGGGGAAAGTAAAAAGGCCTGGTCCCCACTCGACCTAAGAATCATCAGGCACCCCTCTGTTCCCAGGAGAGGTAAATTGCTTCACCACTCGAGAGGAGGGTCTCTCCTTATCTCAGTCCCTTCTCCTTTAGATCTGACACCATGGTTGACTCTGAGGGTGCTCTCCACATAATAACTTCCTGCCTTTATATAAGAGAAAGGGGGATCTGTTGGGAGCCGTTTCCCCCTAAAAATCATTACAGGAACCATCACCCTGGGGAGCCTGCAGGGAACCCCACACCCATAATTGTGCTAAGAATAGTTCTATCACCCCACATCCAATTAAAGCTGTTAATGGAAATAAATAAGTAAAGAAATAAAAAAGAAAAAAATTTTGAATAACTATTTTTAGAATGAAAATAACTGCATAAAAAATAAATGAATTTGACTGTTTTTTTTTCCTTTTGAACCTGAATTTTGTTATAGAACCCACATCCATGAACTTATGCTTTGTTTTGCCTATTCTAAAGTTTAGAAAGTAATTCTTCTTGGTTGGTGACACACACTCATCACTGGAACCAGCCTGGTGTGATTGATTTGTTCATTCACTGGGGTAGAGTCCAACTAGCAAGTCAAGAGACACAGTATCAAAACAGCTCTGATCCATTTATGTGCTCTCTCTGATTTTGTATTCTCTCATCATAATTTTGAATTCCTTTATGTTATTTTATTCTTTGTCCCCAAACTGATAGGTTACCTCATTTTGCAATTCAATAAAGTAGTATAGGCTGTGTATCTAAAATGCCAAGGGCCATAAATGTCTCAGATTTGGTTTTTTCATATTTTAGAATATTTGCATAGCTTTTATTAGTTATGAATCTCAATTATAAATATTTTCAATGCAAAATGTTTGGAAACTCCTTAGCATCAAGGTCTACCTCTGAGAAGATTTGAGAGCTTGTAATGTTTGCACTGCGATGCTCATCCTGCTTCAACTCAGAAAATGTTTTACTCACCTTCATAATATTAATAATTTTAAAATTATTTAATTAAAATAATTAAAAATTAAAAAAAAGAAAAAAAGATTTATTTATTATGTATTGTGCTCTGTCTGTATGTTTGCTGGCCAGAAGAGGGCACCAGATATTACAGATGGCTGTGAGCCACCATGTGGATGCTGGGAATTGAACTCAGGACTTCTGGAAGAGCAGTCAGTGTTCTTAACCTCTGAGCCATCTCTCCAGTCCCCAGCAGTCAGATTCTGTTAACTTAAGGGTAAACCCCTTGATATTGATTTAAAACACTAAATTGTTTACAATGTTAAAACTTGGTTCTACCTTCTACAGATTAGGATTATACTCTCTGTCTTAAAACCACAGCTAAAAAACTAGATATTCCTTCTAATCTTCTGTCCTCTACTAACATTGGTAGGCTGTAACTGTTTGGGTAAACTATATGTCCAAATTTAACTTATATATGTCTAATTTAGATATCCCTGACAGGTAAAGGTGCCCTGATCCTCAGGTGCCTTTACAGATCTGAGAATATGCTGCTGAGGATGTGTAAAAACTGGGTCATTCATATATTTCCAGTGGTTATGTGACATCATACAATCATGCTGTAAAACAGTGTAGCTGTTTCTCTAAAATCTTACTGTAAATAGTGGTACCCTGTGTGGGTAGATCAAGTTCCTTTCAGAAGCCACAGTCTCAGCTGGTGGTGGGGTTTCATACCTACTCCCCACTCCCTAAGGGCTGGGATTTTGTCTGGACTGAAGCTGCACAGGTCGTGAATACATCATCACAATTCCTGTAAGATTATATATACAACTGCTCTGCTGCATCCAGAAAATTCTGTTTTCTTGAAGTTGACCTCTACCTCTGGCTCTTAAGAACTTTCTGCCTTTTCTTCTGCAAAGTCCCTGAGCCTTGGTGGGAAGAGTGCAAATGTACGTGCCCACTTAAGGCTGCATACTCCACATTCTCTTATTCTTTGCACCTGAACCAACTGGAGGTCTCTGTGTTGACATCTTCTGCAGGAAGAAGCTTTTCTTAGGGTTGAGATGTACTGGTCTATGGCTATATTATCAATTATATCAATTATATTGCTACAAAACTGTTACCATTTTTAAAGGTTATAAACCATGAAGACGTGAAACACAAAGAAAAAACCTAATGAGGAAGGATACAAAAAGAAATTATGAGTTTGGGATCAGCCTCAGGAGGAAAGGGTCCCACTAAATGACTTCCTTTACAAATTTCTGTGAATGTGCACATACTGTGTAGTCTGAGTTGTTGCTGATAGCTGCATTATACTCTTAACCTTCACAACGACAGACACAGCTCAATGCATTACTTTAAATGCATTACTCAAAGAAATGCATACTTTAGGAGTGTCACAAATTGGCATACTGCATCACAACTTTACAAACCTGGATGTGCTGTCACAGCAGCTTTAATGCTTTGGACCATCAGAAACAGCAGTGCAAAGAGGGACACTTTTACAGCAGGGTGAGGCAAAGGTTTCCAGATACCAACAGGAAGAAATATTTCACTGGGGAGAATTCTTCCCAAATCTCACCAACTGTTCAGCTGCTCCAAAAACAATCTTTCCGACGTGCTAGAAATATTAAATCTGTCCCAGAAATGGATGTAATTGGGCAAGAAAAAATAAATAAACTAAGGAACTAAAGGAGATACTGTCACGCTATTTCCCCTCGAGAAAAGAATGTTTATGATACAAAATATAGATGAAGGCTTATTCAAATATACCAAATTAATTTTCATTTAAATATTTTACTTTTAAAAGTCTATTTGCAAGCTTTATTTTGTTGACAAATACATGTAATTTATCTGTATAAAAGCAGTATCGTTCTTAATTATCTACTATTCAAGGTTTATGAATATCAATAGTTATGAAAGAGAAAAAGCATTCTCTTCCTTTCTTACCACTGCTCTAAACCAGCAACAACATCAATGACAAGCAAGAATCTTGAAGATCTTGACAAGGGACTCCCAAGTCATGAAACTCATGTTTTGTTTTGTTTTTTTGTTATTTTAATTCTACACCAGTGTTGAAATAGAAGATAATTAAAATGTTTTTAAGGTGTGTACTGCTAAAAAAATTTCCTTGTAAGATTACAGCCCAAATCCAAAAGTTTTACTTTTCTTTTTTCTATTTATTATGTTTATTGCAGAATCTAAGACAATTTAAAGTTCAAACAAATTTAGAGTTGGAATATAAACATATATTAGTCACATAAATACATATATAAAGAAAGAAAGCTGGGAACACATCAATCTTTAATTTACAGAAGACTGAAAAAACACAACCAACTCTGCATCCCTGAGCTTCACAGCTCAGGAATCTTCTTTCTTCTTTTTTTTAATATTTTATTTATTTCTTATATATACAATATTCTGTCTGTGTGTCTGCCTGCAGGCCAGAAGAGAGCATCAGATCTCATTTCAGATGGTTGTTCGCCACCATGTGGTTGTTGGGAATTGAACTAAGGACTTTTAGAAGAGTAGGCAATGCTCTTAACCACTGAGCCATCTCTCCAGCCCCTCTTCTTCCTTCTTGAATGGTTATACTAACAATGATTTTCCCAATCCCACAACATACTTCATTCAGCTATAAAATGTAAAACCCAAGACAATGCAATTAAGATAGCTAAAAATTGACAATTACATTCACACAAAAATGTCACAGGTTTTAAGGTTTCAAAGCACCATTGGACAGTTCCCTGAAAAAAAATCCTTAAAAAAAATGCCCAAACATACTTGTTTGCTAACTAAAGTGGAATTTGTGGGATATTGTGAAATCAGTGAGATATGACTATAGAGAAGCAGTATTACCCTGAATTGGCTCCTGTAAAAAAACTCATAAATAAAAGAAAGAATTACAAGGGCCTTTCCCCAGCCATTCAGCAAGTTAGAATTATAAAATCAGCATAACTCTCCAACTTTTAGAAAAGGCCTTCTTAATTCAGCTCCCAAATAATTTCTTGTGTGTGCTGCTCAAATGCCTCCTGCAGAGGTTTGTGGGAGCACATGAATGTGACAGGGCAGCCCCCCATCTTCTTTGCCCTTTGTTTGACCATTCTCCAGCTTCATCACCATCTTACTGGCCACAGATTCTGTTCATTTACTATCTATCTCAACTTAATAAATGAAAGTTCTACACAGGAATTACTTTATTTTAAAATTTTTTAGTTAATTTATCACTCTGTGTGTGTGTCCGCACACGCACCCATGTGCCACAGCATGCATGAATAGATCAGCTGACAATCTGCAGGAGTCATTCTCTCCTCCTACCACGTGAGTTCCAGGAATCAGTCTTGAGGGCAAGTGCCCTTACCCACTGAGCCATCTTGCTAACCCTAATCATCACTTTTGTTCAGTGCTGAGACTGGAACTTACAGCTTCACTCAAGTACTCTAACCATGGAGCTACAGTCTCAACCCCAAGAATGCTTATGTGCTTTGCCTCCTAAATATCCACATCTAAAGAAGACTATGTGAGGACTTTCTACTATCTGAATGAATGGTGCTTTTACACTGCTGTATTTTAAACAATAAGCACTCATTGTAACATTAAAAAAAGCATTTTAATTCACAAACATCCCAAACTGTGCTGTCTATAAAGCATGGATTAAAAGTAAACACAACTAAATAAAATAAGGACACATATGTTTTCCCTGAATATAAACCATTTGTTTCCAAAAAGTAAGAAAGGGAATTAGGAGTGGGAGACCCAGGAGGAGTTGGGGGGTATTATGATCAAAATACATTATATGCATGTATGAAAATTCTCAATAAAAAATATATCTTAAAAGAAATCAAAAGTAAAGTATGTCAGACTTTTTCAGAGCAGATCTGTCATATGAACCTCATGCCTCTTGATACAAAACTAAAAGCTGCGTGGGAAGCATGTTCAAACTGTAGAACAATTTATGACTTGACACCAACAGGCAGACAGGAAGGGTAGAATGCAGGTTAGGAGCCTTCAGTTTCCATTTCTATGAAATACGGAATTCAGGGCCTAAAATAAGCTATAAAAATAAATTCAAAAGCATTTTGTTGTCAACATTACCAATAATGGGAAAACACTAGAAGAAAAAATACAGTGTGTTGCTCACTTATAATTCTTGTTACAGTAAAATCATCTTTTATAGAACCAGAAACAAAATACATCTCCATCTATCTCCATGGAAATAATATTCCCCAGTATGTGACACTAAGAAATAGAGATTTTTATGCAGATGTTCACAATGCAAGAGTACTTGTAGGATATGGGATTTGTTGGGGACTAAAGAGAACACAGTTTCATTATCACATGAGTTTTGGACTTTGGTTCTGCCACTCACTTTCATCATAGATAATTTAAGTCTGATTTGAGCCCCAGGTTTTTTATTTTGTTTTGCTTTTGTTGCTTTTGTTGTTTATTCTGCTTTATGTTTTTTAATATTTATTTATTTATTTGGTGTATATGAGTGGTCTATCTGCATGTATGACTTTATGCCAAAAGAGGGCATCAGATCCCACTACAGATGGTTGTAAGTTACCATGAGAATTTGACTTAGGACCTCTGGAAAAGCAGTCAGTGTCATAACTACTGAGCAATCTCTCCAACCTCCCTGTTTTGTATTTTTAATCAGCAAATATATATATGTAATCTTATAAATCTGTTCAGGACATAGAGATAGCATAAACCATCTAAGTCCAGGCCTGGCACATCCCTGGTTATGGCTTGTGAACATCCCTATTTCTGAATGCCTCTATTGACTTCAATGCACTAGCCTATCACTGGGAATTCTAACAGCAGTGGTTGGTGTTACTACCATTGTCAATCACCTCATAGCAGCCAAAGAAGATACTTATTTGAGGCAAAACAAAAGGTTCTTAAGTTTTTTGAAGGGGGGGTGTTTTTTGTTTTTCATTTTTGGGTGGTGGTTTTATTTTCATTTGTTTTTTAAGTTCAGGGACTGTGCTGTAGCTCAATGGTAAAGTGTTTTTACCACTGTACCAATTATACCAATGTAAAACACTCTGTGTTACATACCCAGCAGTGTGTGTGTGTGTGTTGTGTGTGTGTGCAAGTGCCTTTACCCACTGAGCCATCTTGTTGGCCTGTTGAAATAGCAGCGGCGGGGCTGCGTCCCCAACACCCCAGCCGCTTCCACGTGGCTAGCTTATGCCCGAAATAACAACACACATACTGTATTCATTTAAGTACTGCTTGGCCCATTTCTATCATGACTCTTCTAGGCTAACTCTCGCACCTGGACTAACCCATTTCTAATCATGTTAGTAGCACCATGAGGTGCGCTTACCAGGAAGATTCTAGCCTACATCCATCTTGAGTCGGAGTTTCATCCCTTGGCCTCAGAGAGCAGAGCTATCCCGTCTGCCCGCTAGACAGGAGCATGGTGTCTCTCTCTGAGACATCTGGCTCTGAGCAGAGCTGCATGCTTTCTCACCTCACTTCCTCTTCCTCTCAGCATTTTCTTCTGTTTACTCCACCCACCTATGTTCTAACCAATGGGGCCAAGCAGTTTATTTATTGCTTAGCCAATGAAATCAACAGATTGATATATGACACTCCCACATCACTTCCCCTTTTTCTGTTTAAACAAAAAGGAAAGGCTTTAACTTTAACATAGCAAATACAATATTACCTAAGCAAATAAAAAGTGAGTAATTTTCAAAACTCTAGAAATGACAGAGACATCTCGTTGCCTGGACAGTCACCCAAAGTTCCTCTGTACCGTTGGGGCATCCATCTTCGGCCTACAGGCCCATAGTTTTCAGCAGACATTCCACAAAGCAGGAAATTTCAAAGGCAGTCACTATCTGCTTGTCCTGAAGAATGTCTTGCAGACTCTTTCATGAATCAGGAACCCCGAAAGATCATCTCACCTTTAGGCAAGTTCAGTAGTCCTCTCTCTGCGGGTTCTCTGTGTCCAGTTTATGCAATAGTCCAGGCAAGAGCAGTTTCTTGCCCAAATGGCTATCAAACTCCATAAGAATCCTCTTCGATGCCCATCTTCCTCTTGAAGTAGATTGGTGCTGCCAGGAGCAGAGTGTCTCATTGTCATGAAAAGTCCTAAGTTATTAAAACATTTAAAATGCCATATTCTCTAGCCTTTGAAAGATATGAAGAATGCCTATCAGAAATATATTCGTGCACATCTCGAAAATCTTAACTAACATGACTACAAACTTGACTATTATAGATGATTATTAACAGCCTATATACATTACATTTTAAGTGAACTACACAATCACAATACCTTAATCAAGATCAGAAATACAGATACATGTAACAAAATTGACCTTAAATCTCTATCAATAAAGCAACATCTATACTAATGCAAATTATTCATACCTATATCATATCCCCCTTTAAATGTAAAGGAACATTTATAAACCATATTTGGGAACATGGGCGCAGTTTTTTCTCTCTGAACTGCTTCCTGCTGAATGGGGGCGTCGTTAATTAGGTCTTTCATGGTATAACCTGTGTGCTAGTTTCATCTCAGTTGGCAGTTGAGTGAAGCAATTTTCTGAAGATGTTTTACAGCAACCGTTCAGGAGGGCGTGGTCCATCGTACCATATTCGGATAGAAGAAATGAACAGCGTCTCATCCTCTGTGAAAACAAAACAAGAAACTCCTTTCCAAAGTATCATGTCCTTAGATCCAAATTGCAAAGTCAAGGCATTTCCAAAGTATCTATGTTGAATTAGTTCAGCAGCATTTATAAACAAATATCTTTTAGTAGCTTTTGCTCCTTCTTCAGCATTCAAACAATTCAAAGAGAGCATAATAGCATACAGTATCAAGATTCTCTGTGTATTTTCCATCTTTGTACAGCTTTATTTTAACTCTATTTCGTTTATTTTTACTTTTATTTTATATTCTCTGTATCTCTGTCCTGGAATAACTCTGTAGACCAGGCTGTCTTTGAACTCTCAGAGATCCGCCTGTCTCTGCCTCCCAGGCATTGGGATTAAAGGTGAGGTGTCTGTTACTACACCTTGAACTCACAGAGATCTGTTTGTCTCTGCCTTCTAGGCATTGAGATTAAAGGCGTATGCTACCACACCTTGAAGTCACAGAGGTCAATCTCACTCTGCCTCCCAAGTGTTGGGATTAAAGGTGTGTACTACCACACCCAACTACTCTCTTTTTTCCTTATTTTTTACTTTTAAGAACTTTAATTTTTAGTCTGCATATATTTTTAACACACTGTAAACCATTTAGAAATTTTCTTTGTCTTTGAATCTCTCTTTACTGTATCTCTCTCTCTCTGTTTTTCTGACCACGCGAGTCTTTAATTTACCAAGCAATCGCAGGAGGACTAAAGCCGTGGCTTTGCCAGCTAGATCCAGTCCATTCCTTAGCTTTCTGCCATTCCAACCTTGTGGCTGAGGTACCGGCCAGAGCCGCCTTCAGTGCCACAACTCTACAGTGTTTCAAGGTCCTTGACAGCTTCCACAGCCTGGGCTTGTAAACCTCATGACCCGCCCGCGTAAAAGAGTCAGAGTTTGCCCTGGCAGGACAGCCCAGAAAGCCGGCATTTTTAAACAACACAACTTTTTTCCTACTACAGCTGAAAAGAAACAAGCATTCAGTCAGCTTTTATCAACACCATTTAAATATTTCGTGGCAGGACCTCTTAAGAGCCACAGGGTTTTGCAGCTGAAGCGGAGTCAGGAAGCCTCTCTCAGATGAGAGCACTTGCTTGACTCTAGCAAGCAGAGTAGAACCGAGAAACTGCTGCTACCAAGAAAACAAACATGCTTTACTCTTTCCCAAGCTTTCTCAGACTTTCTGTGGATTCAGTTGTCCTCACGTTGGGCAGCCATCTGTTGAAATAGCAGCGGCGGGGCTGCGTCCCCAACACCCCAGCCGCTTCCACGTGGCTAGCTTATGCCCGAAATAACAACACACATACTGTATTCATTTAAGTACTGCTTGGCCCATTTCTATCATGACTCTTCTAGGCTAACTCTCGCACCTGGACTAACCCATTTCTAATCATGTTAGTAGCACCATGAGGTGCGCTTACCAGGAAGATTCTAGCCTACATCCATCTTGAGTCGGAGTTTCATCCCTTGGCCTCAGAGAGCAGAGCTATCCCGTCTGCCCGCTAGACAGGAGCATGGTGTCTCTCTCTGAGACATCTGGCTCTGAGCAGAGCTGCATGCTTTCTCACCTCACTTCCTCTTCCTCTCAGCATTTTCTTCTGTTTACTCCACCCACCTATGTTCTAACCAATGGGGCCAAGCAGTTTATTTATTGCTTAGCCAATGAAATCAACAGATTGATATATGACACTCCCACATCATTGGCCCTAGTTATTATTTTGTAATAAATAATATATGTAGTAAAATACTAAGAATAATAGATATAATAAAACTATGTAATAGTTTCTGACTATAGTTATGAAGCATGATCTACCATAATACCATCTTAAAACAAAAAGAACTTGGAGGGGGAGAATAATGAAAGAGTTGTCTCGATGAGGGTACACTTCGGGGTCAGGAAGAAACCTCATGTCAGGGAAATTCAAGGAATTTACAAGGATGGTCCCAGCAAAGACTCCTAGCAATAGTAGAGAGGGTCCCTGAACTGGACATCTCTTATATTCAGATTGATGACTACCTTAATTGTCATTAGAGCGTCTTCATCCAGTAACTGATGGAAACAGATGCAGAGAACCATACCCAAGCACTGGGCCAAACTCCAAGTATCCTGTTGAAGAAAGGGAGGAACCCACAGAAACAACTAACCTGGTCTCATAGGAGCTCACAGACTCTGGACCAATAGTGAAGGATTCTGCATGGGACTGACCTAAGCCCTCTTCATATGTGTGGCAGTTGTGTAGCTTGATCTACTTGTGGGACTCCGAACAGTGGGATCCTTAACTCTTAAGCTAAGTTTTGGGAACCTATTCATCATATTGGGTTGCCTTGCCCAGTCTTAATAGAAAGGGAGGAGCTTAGTCCTACCTCAACTTGATATGCCATACTCTAACACCCATGGGAGGCCTGCCCCTCTCTGAACAGAAACAAAGGGGAGGCAACCAGGGCCAGGGCCAAAGGGGGGAACAAGAGGAGAGGAGGGAGGGGAAACTGAGATCAGGATGTAAAATAAATGAAAAAATAATTAAAAACAACAAAAAAGGAACTTCAGCCATCATTTAATAAGAATCCTGAATCCTCTGTGGAGTTTAGATGAGATAAACAAATTTTTTAAAAGCTTCTGGCTTCATCTCTTACTCCAAGAGACAGCATTTTTTGTATTTTTGAACCTTCCAATTACAAGACAGGATTTCTTTCTCTATTAGAATGTCTAGGAGAAGACAATGTAAGAGATAATGTATAAACTTCACTATACTTACATACTTTTAGAAATAACCTTTATTGCCTTGGTTCGGGAGAAAAGAAAGGTTAGTCTATATAATGACAATTCTACAATATAAAGCCAACTTCAAGAGATGCATCTGTAGTATATATTTGCATTCTCATAACAAAATACATGTTAGAAACTATCTTCTGAATACATAAAGGAGACATACCTGGAATGATATCATTGATGTGCAGAAGAATTGTACTTTCAACACTTGCAAAGCTACAAAGTTGTACTCCATCAAACCTTCCATCCCAGTTGCCAAGAGGGTTATCCTTGAAATGCCAAAAAAGTAAACCTTTATATACCTTTGTCAATAAATATAAATGTGAACACCAACATTTCTTTCAAAAATATTACCTAAGATATCTTTCATAGAAATATGTTAACTATTTTGCCCAAAAGAAAGGTTGTATTAGAAATATCGGCTAAAGTAACAACGTTTTACAATAAAAATAATAACAATCAACTTACAGCAAACACACAAAATAATGAATCAAAAGCGTTTTTCATACTTTAGTCTGCAGTAATAACACCAGCTGAGGTTTAAAGAGACGTTGTCTGCAAAAGAAAATTTACTAGGATTGCATTATTTTACCCAGAAACCTACCCTTAAAGTTAATCACACATCTGCATCCCCTGGGCACTTTGCTCACTGTATTACTGTGTGTCTTTTTATAAACAGAAGAGCAGTTACTTCAGAATTCTCTTGTTATCTGTGGGTATACAAGACTTTCCTCAAAAAATGGGGAAAGTCTTGATTTTCTAAGTTATTCTCTACAGTGTCACCAGCCACAGGAGTTATTCGTGAGGCACAAGCAGATGGCCATGAAACAACTGCCCTGAGAACCAGTGTGGAATGCTAGCGTGTCCCTGGAAACAGACAGCCATGAGTAAAGTTGGGATCGACGAACTTTCTTATCAAGAAGTCTAACGGGACTGTTTGGAACTGATGCTCGCATAAATCAAACAATGGACAGAACTTGTGTGGAGCTGGCAGGCAAGTCTCAAGACAGCCTGCCTGGGCTAAATAAGATGACCTCCTAGGTCACCATTAAGAAGGGAGAGGACCCAAACAGTTCTTGTAACATCTAAAGCCTGGCCCAAGAAACCTATAGCAAGGGGAGCCTAAGTCCAAAAAATGGCCTTCTTTCTCCAACATTCTCTCTACCCAGTCTACAACTCCTCTGAAACACTAAACTCTCATTTAGAGAATTCTTGTTCCCAATTATTAATGATTCTGAGAGACCCACGGGTCTTACTCTGGCTCTAATTTCACATAGCGAGAGTCTGGCAAATTCTTATTTTGTACCTAACTAATGAGCCATCTCACACAATTTCTAAGCACAAGGCAACAGAAACACACTGGAACATTCATACCCAACCATCTCTGTAGAGCATTTATGAATAAATAAAAATGATTATTAAAAATATTCACTGTGTGAGTCTGCTGCTCATAATCCTCTCCCAACACACCCTGGTAAGAACAATTATGAAGGAATCTCCTTTATCCATAATGAACTTTTGCCTATAATTTCAGTCTATGATAAAATGTTCTCAACTTCTCTCTCCTCATTCTCTTAGGGCCACGTTAATTCACTATGTGCACTGGAATGCATCCATTGTTAGCAAGTATGGTTGTTCAGTAATAAAATGAGTGACACAAACAAAAGGAGTCATATTATACCATATGTCGTCACTTCTGAGGTACCTACAGCAGGCAAACACCCAGTCTGTAGTTACCAGGCAGGGGCAAACTGGGCAGAATTTATTTAATAGAAACAGAGCACAGCACAGGATGACGAAAAAGTTCTGTAGACAGACAGTGGAGAGGCCATGATGAGAATATGCCAAATGATTTGAACTGTTAGTGTAACCATGGTTACACTGGAACCTTTCTTATACACAGTTTGCCGCCATAAGAAAACAGTTTTTAGACAGTGAAAATCCTGTGGGAATACTCTGTCAACTCAAAAAGCAGTATGGTTCTTTTCCTGAGTATTTTCTATTAATAACTTTCTATATTCATTGTTATGAGAAAATTAAACTTTAGCAAATATACAAAAAAGTATCAAAAGTATTTTTAAAGGAAAATACAGTATCATACACTATATTTGGACTTAGAGAAATGTCAGTTTGTTTTATTGTTTTGGTTTGGTTTTTGTCTCCTGGTCAGTTAAAATAAGGAGAATTTAAAGACTGAGAGAATTATCCCAGTTTATTAAAACACGAAAAAATGTGGTAAGCATATTGTTTCTGCTCACATTCCTACTGTAATGTTCCTGTACCAAAGACAAACTGGAATATCTTCTTTAAAATACTGTAAATTAGTCCATTTTAAGAATACAAAGTGTTCAATTTATTCCTAAATTGATAATAAAATTAATAAATATATATATATATATTCACAATAATAAAACTCAAAACAAAATCCTTACCATGTCCACACCAACAAAGTATCCTAGACTCTCTATTCCTGGCAAAACATCACAGAATATTACTATTCCAGATTCTCCACTTTCTCCGACCTTCAGAGCTACTCTGGAGCTTATTTCCAAAGGGGGAGGTTCAGCCTGAATTGTATCCCCCGCGGCTGCAAAATCACTTTCCAATCCATTGTCATTGTCGTCTATGGGCTCCAGCTTGTCCAATGCCACAAACAAGCCACAATCTTTATCACAGTGAAAAAGCTGTTTCTCTTGATATACCCCATCAGTGAAACGTTGGCCACGACGTTTTCCCTAGTTTTCCAAGTTTTTTTTAAGAAGAGATATAAAAAAATTATCCATTAAAGGGATTTCAGGAAATTACTTTGGAAAAACTCTAAATTATATCCATAATATGAAATATGACTAGCAGCTGCTGTTGGGTTTAGGGTGTTTAAAGAATAAAGAAGCTGTATCTGATGATGAAACTAACTCATAATTTCAGATCATAATTCTTTTGAGAAAGAGTGAGGATTAAATTTACAACATAGTTCTACTGACTTTTATCATGAACAGACATTCAACTCTAACCAAACAGCAGCATCAACTCCATTTACTGAGAACAAACTGTAACCATTTACAGCCATCCACCGTACAACTACTATAAGTCATGTGTGCTCTAAGCACTTCACAGATGAGGAACAGATCAGGAGAACTTGATGTAGGTTAAGTAGCTGGCAACCCTGCTAGTACATACCATGACTGGCAGTCACAGCCTAATTATTTCACTGCTTGTAAAGCCAAATCCAGAAGCGAGTAAAGCACGACCTCTCTCTACTCCTGAGAGTGTCCAAATGTGAACCAATAGTCAGTTTGGAATATAGAATTCTTAGATATGTTGCCAAGGCACATAAGTTCCAAGGCAGTTTATACATTCCGGGGATAAGCATGAGCAAACTGAAATTGCTGCAACACACTTCAAAAATTTTACTAAACTGTTAT
>CADCXT010006757.1:0-71222 GCA_902806775.1 Microtus agrestis | reverse complement strand
TGGATGCTTTTATATTAGGGGCATAGATATTCAGGATTGAGATCTCATCCTGATGAATTGTTCCTGTTATGAGTATAAAATGTCCCTCTCCATCTCTTCTGATTGATTTATGTTTGAAGTCAACTTTGTTAGAAATTAGTATGGCCACACCTGCTTGTTTCTTAGGACCATTTGCCTGATAAACCTTTTCCCATCCCTTTACTCTAAGTAAGTGCCTGTCTTTGTGGTTGAGGTGTGTTTCTTGTAAACAGCAGAATGCTGGATCCTGTTTGCGTATCCAATCTCTTAGCCTTATTTAACTAAGCATCAGTAATGTTTCCCGGCCTGGGACCCAAGACCACCTCAGTTATTGGGCTTTGTCTGGGTTTTGAGTTTGGCTGGATTCCCTCTTGTGGGGGAAGCCTTGAATCCAATCACAGAGCTAACCTCATAACAACCATACCACTATTGCACTAGTTGTACCTGGTAGGTTAAGAGTGTAGTTCACAGAATTCACAAATGGATAAGATCATAAATTCTCTTACTCCTGATGCCATGCTGTTTTTGTTAATGTAGCTCTGTAGAACTAGATGCCACAATTTTCCCCATATTTTTATCACCATTAGAAACTTAATTTACTATCTTTAATGTATAAGTCCAAAGTGGCCCTTTTGGGAGAAGTGCGTAACATCACAGGGAAAGGGTCCCTGTGCTTTCAGTTGCATGGACATGTCTTTTGGCAAGCTGCCTGGGTGGCTGTGTGTTGTGCCTGTGGTTGGTTTGCTGTCTTCGAGCCCAGAGCATTAGGGATAAGGCTATATTGGAATAAGGTTACAATCTCTCGGACATTAGCTACCCTGGAGTGTGGCTCCTCCCCCCCAGGTATGGTTGTCAGCACTAAGAGACGCTTAGAGCTTTCATCAGGCACAGCCTATGCACCCCATGGCATCTGTTGATCCATTGCACTTGGGTAGGTGTGCGGATGTTGGTTCCTGCGACACAGCCTTTGCACCCCCGGGGTTCCTCGAGTACCCATTGCACAGGGAAAGGTGTGTCCATAGATAAATATCTTCCATCCTCGATCGACCAGCACATCATGAGGTGGAGGTCAGATTGGATGGTGTTAGTCCTGCGCTCTTTGCTTACAAACTATAAGGGGGAGCTGTAGCGAGCCGGACAGGATCGCCATTACAAGATGGCGATGACACCCTGTCTTGTTAGAAATAACTCCATATTGGCTTTGCCATGGGAGTCCGTTCCCTGCTTCCCGCCCCTTTAGCCTATCCCGAAGTGCTCTGGTGTCAGCTGATAGTGACAGCCAATCACAGCGCGACTCACCCACCATTTCTCTTTTTAAGCAGCTGCCTGAGTCCCGCCAGGGGCCCTTCATCCCTTGCTCTCCCTTCCCCCTCCTGCGCCCCGCGCTCCCTGCCCTTTTTGTCTCCCTGCACCTCATTTCCTACCCCCTTCAAGTAAAGGTGCTCCAGTAAAGCGTGATCTGAGTGAATCCTTGAGTTGTGGTGTTCTTTCTCGCCGGTCGAGAAGTCCGCTGCAGGTTAGAACATAGGTGGGTGGAGTAAACAGAATAGTATGCGAGGAGGAAGAAGAAGTGAGCTCAGACTTCACACAGTTCCTCTCAGAGCAGGACACACACGATGAAGCTCCGACCCAGCATGGATGTAGGCTAGAATCTTCCCGGTAAGCGCACCTTGGGGTGCTTACTCACATTATTAGAAATGGGTTAGTCCAGGTGCGAGAGTTAGCCTAGAAGAGGCTAGATAGAAATGGGCCAAGCAGTGCTTAGAAGAATACAGTGTCCCTGTAATTATTTCGGGTAAAGCTAGCCGTGTGGGCGGCCGGGGTGCTGGGGACGCAGGCCCACCGCTCTTATTACAACATGTGCCTTTGAGCTGGAGTTCTCCTTCTATCCCTATTATTCTTAGGTTTGGTCTTTTCGTGGTTTCCAAGATTTCCTGGTTGTTTTGTGTTAAGTATTTGTTGGATTTAATGTTTTCTTTGAAAATGAGTCTAGTTCCTCTATAGTATCTTCAACACCTCAGATTCTTTCTCTCTCCCATCTCTTGTATTCTGTTGGTCATGCTTATATCACTAGTTTCTGTTTATTTACCAAGATTTCATGAATTCCTTTTGTTTGTATTTTCTTTATTGCTACTATTTCAGTTTTTAAGTCTTGAACTGCTTCCTTTACATGTTTGCTTTTTCTTAGTTTTCTTGAGATTGTTTAAGAGATTTATTGATTTCTTTCATCTTTTGTTTGTCTTTTCCTCCATTTCTTTAAGGAAATTTTTCATTTCTTCTTTAAGTTTCGCTATCATCTTCATAAAGTTATATTTAAGAACATTTTATTCAGTATCTTCTGGGTTAGGGTAATAGGTCTTCCTATTGTATGACCACTGTGTTCTGGTGTTACCTTGTTGCTTTTTATGTTGTTGTATGAATTCTTGCATTGCCACCTACCAATCTCTTCCTTCAGTTGATGCTGGCAGTGTGTTTGCATCTTGGTTCAATCCTTGCAGTGGCTGTATGTGTCTTGGGAACTGTTTTTGTTCTGCTCTGTACTGTTGCTGTCTGTGTCTCTGGGAGCCACTGAGACCATTCTTTGCCTTCTCTCTTGGCCTGCTCTCTTGGTCTGCTCTCCTGGTTTATTCTATTAGTCCACTTTGTGCAGTCACAGCTTGTGCTTCAGAGTTCCTCTCTTGGTCCTCTCTGTGTAGCTGCACCTTGTGTTTCAGTGTTTCTCTAAGGTTGCAATGGGGGGTGGGGTACGGTTTGTAGACTTTGGTGGTGAAGTGGAATTTGGAACTTTCAGGGTCTGGTGGATGGGATGGAAGTTTTGGAGCCACCTACCTGTAGAAAACTCACTTATTGGCTGGCTATAGAAACCCAAGCAGGTGGGGGAGGGGCCTGGGGTTTTGTCTAAGTATGGAAGGCCTAGAGAGTGGTGTGTCCTGCTGTTGACTGGTCACTCACCTTTCTGACCTCTCTGTGTAGTAGCAGGCTGTGTTTCTGAGTTCTACTGAGGTTGCAGGGGGATAAAGAAGTTTTGGGGTGGGTTGGTACTTGTAGCTTACAGGGTCGAATAGATAGAATGGGGGTACTGGAGCAACCTAGCTGCAGGAAACTCTCCTGCTGACTCAGTACTATGTTCTTTATTTCCCAGAACTATGAACCAAAATAAACCTCATTTTTAAAGAAAGTATCTAATCTCAGGCATTTTTACAACAGTTTATTGAAAGATTTGGCCAGCTTCGTCTCTAAAATAACCAACCACCCTGCTTCTAGTTGAATACTTCCTGACACAGAGAAAGATTTTCTTAATGGGCAGCCTAGTTAAATAAATCTGGAGAGAGATAAAATAATACCTTTATTTCTTCATACCTATGGTTTTTTAAATTAAAGACGGTAATTTAACTATTACATAGAGAACACTGCAAGACATTATAATTTCACATGAAAATAAGCCTACTTAGAAGACAAACTTCATGTAACATATATAGTTTAGACCCATTTAGGTGTAGTTTTATTTTTTAAAAAAGTACTATAATCACAAATGACACTTAAAAATGAGTTATTACCAAAATTTATTGGAGGTAAAAGAGTAAATTAAACATACAAGTTCTACCAGTTTCTGACTTCTGAGAGTATAGAGAGAAAAAGAACATCCTCCTGTTCCAAAACTAGCCTCATACACACTTGAAAAACAACCACGTTTGACCTCAGGACTCCAAGGAACAGCTAGCTCTCTGGATTCCTTAACCATGCTCTTGCTCTCAGAACATTTTCAGACCTGGATAATTTCTTGCCACTTCCAAGAAATCACAATTTCCTACATTTCATAGAGAACATTCCCCAACATCGTCTTCATACACACTGAAACAGCTTTTTAACCCTCAGTGGCTAAAACAAAAACAAAAAATTTACATAATTCAAATCTTAAGGCTCCAATAACTTCTAATTTTACAGAGAATATTCATGAACATTTGCACCATGTATAACAGAATGAGATTTTAAAATTCATTTTCATTCTTCAGCGAGAAGTAGCTCTAGAAATTTAAGAACTTGTCCTCCAAAGTGGACATAATTTATGAATGACAGTTCTAAGCGCTTGAATGTTTGTCATATCTGAGTTGAAAAATGTAAATGAGCATGGTGCTAGTTCCATAAATCTGGTATAGGAATATTTTATATTTGCATTGAGAAAAAATCTTTAGATGTTCTGAAAATAAGTAAGCCTAGATATTTGCTCTAGGAGAAAACAAAGAAACCCAGGACAACTACAAAAAATCCACCTTCTAATTTAATACTTTTGGTGATCTGCGTGACAATAGACTCCAAAGGCTCATATATTTGATTACTTAGTCACAAGGGAATGGAACTATTTGAGAAGGATTAAGAGGTATGGCTTTAATGGAGGAGCTGTGTTGCTGGGAGTAGGCTTTGAAGTTTCATAAGTCCACATAAGTTTCAGGTTCCCTCCCTGCCTGCTGCCTGTGGATCACGATTTAAAGCTCTCAGCTGCTGTTCCAGCACAATGCCTATTCACTTCCCACCATGATGACCACTGACTGATCTTCCAACTATAAGCAAGGCCCCAATTAAATGTTTTTCTCTTATACATTGCCTTAGTTACTCCAAGGCCACACCTCCTACTAGCGACATTTCCTATGATCCTATGGGGGACAATTACATTGAAACCACCACAATGGCCTTTTTGAACAATTGCTGCAAAGTATGTACAACTATCCCTAAGTTATAGCCATTCTTTTTATTTATTTATTTATTTTATTTTTCTCCATTAACAGCTTCAACTGGGTGTGGGGCAACAGAACCAATCCCAGTACAACCATGGGTGTGGGGTTCCCCATATTCTCCCCAGGGCGATGGTTCCTGCAATGATCTCTAGGGGGAAACAGCTCCCAACAGATCCCCTCCCCCCTCCCATACAAAGGCAGGCAGCTATCACGTGGAGAGCACCAGTCAGAGTCAACCATGGTGTCAGAGCAAAGGAGAAGGGACTGAGACAAGGAGAGACCCTCCTCTCGAGTGGTGAAGTAATCCCTCTCTCCTGGGAACAGAGGGGTGCCCGATGACTACTAGGTCGAGTGGGGACCAGGCCTTTTTTTTTTCCCCCTTACCCTTCCTAGGGTTCCCAGGGCCCTGCCTTAGGTTGGGGGATTATCCTGCCATAAGTCGCCCGTCCATGGAGCTCCTCAAGTAAAAGGCATCTAGCAGGATTAAAGTAAGCAGATCACAGGGCATTCTTATATATACGCCAAAGAAAATATTAAATATTATAATTATTTCCTTTAGAAATGTGTTAGTTGTCAAATCAATTTACTATATCTCATAATAGGAAAAAAGTCAAAATATAAATTAAATATTAGTAAAATGAAATTAAAATGTTTTTATTTAATAAACATGTGACAAAGAGAGAAAATGCATAACTGCTCATCCTTCCATATTTTAGGTAGATTTTTATCAGTTGTACACCATGAAACAAATGGATCAAAATTTGAAAATTACTAATTTTTCTACTGCAAAAAATATGACTAATATTTCTTAATAACAAGAAAATTAAGAAACTTGCTTATTGTTCTTCAGCATGCTTCTGAGTGTAACTACAAATCTGACTGGATGAGTTGTTACAAACTTCATGAATGTTCTCGATGTGTCTGCCATTTTCACTGAAAAGAAGCTGGTGGAACAATACATTTCAGCTCCATGTTTCTGGACTCTAAGTGCAGATCATAAAACTTCACTGCATTAGCTGCTGACAGGTGTGTCCACTGTTTCCTCATATATTTAGGTGGAAGCGTGATAAGGAGGTTTTGCTACGAAGGCTGAATATCACTGTAACACTAGCTATGATGAGTCCCAGTTAGAAGAGAGTACAATCGCCTTCTGTTGCTTTTTCAGGCTCTTTTGAGCTTTCTGAGAACACTATAGAGCAGAAGAAAAATGGAAGCAACTTGCTCAAGTGGGAAAAGGAAATATGAAGACAAGTAAGCCTTATGATATGTACAATGTGTTCATTGTATGCTTCTCTCAGGGCTCATTTCATTTTGCTCTCTATGGACCTGAATATAACTACAAAGTAGGCCAAAGTAGCACATCCAAGAATAGATTCTTAAAACAGTATCTGTTTCCTGGTAGTTGTAGTACTTACTCCACATATTTTTGTGGGGATAAACATGGTAAGGTAATACTGTATTAAAATACTACTGTTGTGTGCCAGACATTATTTCAAGTGCTTACTATTAAATGATCCATCTTACACACAATTTGCAGTATTTTATTAAGAACCATGAGCTTGTTCTAGAGAAAGCCATATCTCCTTAGATTGGTAGTAGGAATCAGTGGATTCTCAGAAACTAAGGAAATGAATATTAGAAGTAAATGTGCTTACTACAAAATCCATTTTTTTCCATTACAGGTGAAGTTTCTCTCCCAATTGCTATACTTAGAAGTTAAGTTGTAAATACATTAACAAATATGCTGGCAATTGGATGGAACTAGAAATGATAATCCTGAGTGAAGTATTTCAGACCCAGAGAAACAAGAATGATATGTACTAAATGAAAGTGGATAGTAGTCATAAAGTTAAAGATAACCACAGATCCAGAGAAGTTTAGTAACAAGGAGGTCTCAAAGGGACACATAATCTCACTGTAGATGGGGGTAAGGATCTGGATGGGACCAGGTATGAGAACAAGAGTGATCAGATGGGGAAGATGGAGGGAGAAAGTATGGGAAGAGATGTCTGGAATCTGGGGGCATCTCTGGAACAAGCTAGAAACCTAATGCAATGGAAGTTCCCAGGAATCTATGAGGGTGACACTAGCTGCGACTCCTTGCAATACAGAGCTTAAACTGGCCATCTCTTATAACCATGCAAGACTTCCAGTGGGGAGAGTGTCACCAAGCCAGCCACAAAACCTTCGACCTTCAATGTGTCCTACCTATAAGATGTACTGGGGTAAAGATGGTGCAGAACTTGTGGACGTGGCCAACCAGTGACTGATCAAGCTCAAGACTCATATCATGCAGGGGAGCCCACTCCTGACACTGAAAAGAGGCCAGTATCCAAGGACTGGATATTGCACAGGCCTAGGATAGAACTAAATGCGACTGGCAAAAAAAGTCAATATAATAATGCCTAACAATATTCAGCTATACTCACAGATTTGTGCCTAGCCCAACTGTCATTGGAGAGGTGTCATTTGGCAAGTTATAGAAACATATGCAGAGACCCACAGTCAAATACTAGTTGGAGCTTGGGGAATCCTGTGAAAGAGGTGGGAAAAGGATTGTAGAATCCAGAGGAGACAAGGACACCTCAAGAAAACACACAGAATCAACTAATTTGGATTCACAGGGGCTCACAGAGACTGAACCAACAACCAGGAAGCCTGCATGGAACTGGTGTAGGCCCTCTGCACATATGTCTTCTTGTGAAATTAATAATGAGCACAGGGACTTTCTCTGACTCTGTTGCCTGCTTTGGGTACCCTTTCATGTTACCTCATTGAGCAATATCAGGAGAGGAGATGCCTAGTCTTTCTGCAACTTGATCTGCCATAGCCGGTTGATATCCATGGAGGCCCGCCTTTTTCGAAAGAGAAATGGAGGAATGGATGGGGGAGGAATATGGGAAGAGACTGTGATCATGATGTTAAATTAATTAATTGATTTATAAAATTTCCTTTGCTTAGTAAAAAAGGAGAAGAAATTAGAAGGCAGGCATACACATGCATACCTTTAATCCCTTCACTCTTTAGGAGACTGAGGCAGGATGATCATGAGTTTGAGGCTAGCGTGGCCTATATAGCAAAACTTGGTTTCAAAAAAAATTAATAACAAAAAAAAACAGATGCTGCAATCAAGGACTTACAGCAACTGTGGTTATTTCCACATGGCCTACCCAATATCAAGTCAATCAATTCTCCATTATGGAGGGGAGAGAGGTTTAGGAGCCCCACCTACTTACTGAGAAATTATGGACGCTGTATGGCTTCTGGGGGAGGATCAACAGCATTCTTAATGATGTGCCTCCTGGTAGGTCAACCATGTTCCAGTGAATGGTTTTGGGGAATGGCCCAGGAATATATATGGGCAGCACAATTTAGAATACATGTGGTATTAAATAGCCTGTTTGGATGCTCACCTTCCTAGACCTGGATGGAGGGGGGGAGGACCTTGGACTTCCTACAGGGCAGGGAACCCTGACTGCTCTTTGGGCTGCAGAGAGATGGGGGAAAGATTGTGGGAGGAGGAGGGAAATGAGAGGAGGGGAGGAGGTGGAAATTTTTAATTAAAAAAAATGAAAAAGGACATGAAATTGAGGGGCTATAAGGCAGAATTCAGTCTGGGAAGAATTAGAAGAATTAGAATACGTTTTATGAAATTCCCAAAGAATTGAAAATGTCTTTTCAAAGCCATAAAAAGAAAAAGAGAAGACAATGGATTTTCTTATAAATTCTTTTAAAAATATTTTTAAATTTTGAATTCATTTTTTATACATTATGTTCTACTCATCCACAGTTTCCTCTCCCTTCACTCTTCCTAGTCCTTCCTGAAAATTCCTCCATCACTCAGGTCCATCTCGCTCTGTTTCCTTTAAAAAAAAAAAGCAGGCCTCTCAGGGATATCAACTGTACATGGCATGATAAGTTACAATAAAGACTAGGCAGAAACCTTCATATTGAGACTGAACAAGGCAACCCAGTAAAAAGAAAAGAGTCCCAAGTGCAGACAAAAGAGTCAAAACCACCACCACTGTTAGGAGTCCCACAAGAATACTGATCTACACAGCCAAAACATATTTGCAAAGGACCTAGATCAGACCCATACAGGTTCCCTGATTGTCACTTCAGTCTCTGTGAGACCCTGTGAACCCTACTTGCCTGTTCCTATGGGCCATATTATTGTGATGTCTTTGACCCCTCTGCCTCCTAAAATACTTACTTGCATTCTTCTACTAGGTTCCCGAGTTCCACCTAATGTTTGACTCTGTGTCTCTACATCTGTTTTCATTAGTTGCTGGATGAAGCCCCTCTGATGACAGGTGGGCTAAGCACAGGCCTATTAGTATAGCAGAATATCATTACCCAATTGTTAAAAACAATGAAATCATGACATTTGCAGGTAAATGGATGGAACTAGAAAAAAATCATCCTGAGTGAAGTAACCCAGACCCAGAAAGACAAACATACTCACTTATAAGCAGACATTAGCTGTTAAATAAAGGATAATCATGCTACAATCTACAGACCCAAAGAGGCAAAGTAACAAGGAGAATTCAAGGAGTGGAAGGGAGCTATGCATGGATATCCATGGGAAGGAGAAATAAAATAGATTTTTTTTCAAGTAAACTACGGGTGAACAGGGATGGAAACAAGAGGGATCAGGTGTGGGGTGGGAGGGATGAAGGGAGAAAGTACTGGGAGAGATGATTGAAATTGGGGGACGATGTAGAAACCTAGTGCAGTGGAAACTCCCTGGAATCTTCGAGAGTGACTCTAGTAAAGTTTCCTCATAACAGGGGATATGGAGCTCAAACTACTCATTCTCTATAATCAGGAAAGGATCATAGCAGTAGTGGAAGTGGGACCCCAACCCAAGCACAAGACCTTCGATCTACAATCTATGCTGCCTAAAAGATGTACTGAGGTAAAGGTGGTGCAGATCTTGTGGTAGTGGCCAACCAATGACGGGTTCAACTTAAGGCCCAATCCATGAGAGGGAACTAGTGTCTAGCACTGCTTCGATGGCCAGAAACCAGAGGCAGGACAACCCAGAGACCTAGGATAGAATCAAATGTGACTGGCAAAAAAAAGTTAATGAAATGATTCCTTATAAACTCTCTTTTTATCAAAGTTTGAGTGTTTATTAGTTTTTAAATAAGGGAAGGACTATTTTAATTTCACATCTTGGCTATGTTTCAACACAGGCAATGCCACAGAGTACCAAGCCTCACACTAAGCCAGGCATCAGCTCCCTCCCAACCTCCTTGTACAAGGCCCTGTTCGAGACCCCTTACTTGCCAACTAAACACAACTGACAGAGTTCGGCATGAAACACCAACAAGCCAGAGGGTTCCAGTGAGTCCCTCCTATAGACATCTTGTCACACAGGGCAGACAGCGTGCTTGCTGTCCTTATGAACTCTTAATATGGTGAATACTTAGTAAGTACCACTACATGTAAGGCACTACACAGGTGCTAGACATTTATGGGTTACTAATTACATACATGTAATAGTATTGCAAAAAAACTGCATTTAGTGACTTTTATTGGGCAGAATCCTTTCTTTACTCATAAAAAGAGAAGAATAGGTATTCTGAAAGTTTAACACATCACTTAAGTAGATGTTGACAAGGATATGAACATATTGTTTATAGAAATATATGTGCCTATATACATCTAGAAAAGTATGAGGACATTTAGTTCTTGAAATATGTTAGAAATTTGTTTTGCATGGATGTGAGGCTGACACAGTTGTGATATCTGTCACCCCACTGATTGTCAGGGTTGATTCTGCTGATCTGGCTGACTAGTAGGTTGCCCCCCATTCTCCATCAGTGCTCCAAATGATTCCCTCCTGAAAAGGGTGAACTTCTCCAAAGAGGACCTGACTTACATCACATGTGTAGGAGTAGCTGCACTCCCCTTTGAAAACCTCCTAATAAGTTCTCAAGAATTGGTTTGCTAACAGATGCCAGACCCTGTTATGTTTTCCTGCTGTCAACTCTGACCTTCATTCTTACTTTCACTTGTGACTTGAGTGTGTACATGGTGATTTTTCTTTAGTCCTAGATTAAATGGAGTTTTCCATGAGACAAAATTTAATGACCAAAGATCCATGAATTTTTCTTTTAGTTGCTCATTAAATCTTTTTTCCAATGTGGAAAATAAGGTAGCTTTGCTGTCTCCCCCACCCCCAGGTATTGTTTAGACCCCTAAATCTCTTTTGAACATGAGACTTATACTGAAGTTGCCCTGTTTTAGGTGGAGAAATCACAACATTGCAAGAGAAGTGTCTAGCACCTTGATTTATAATAGTCAAGTTATGTTTCAACCTGATCTGACAACTCATTGGATTCTGACTCCCCCACATTCTGCGCCTATCACTCTCAGTAGTCTTTCACTAAGACTCAACACTTTACATGCACCAATACCAAATATGTACAGAAAAGTGATTGCCATTGCAATTGGATGTCATACTTGCCCCCATTTCTGAGCCACCAATTCTAGCCACTGCCTAGAGTAGCTATTTTAGTGAGCAACCCACATTGCTCCTAGAAAATACCAGCATGTATGGACATGGGGATTTTTCCTCTTGAGATAAAGGTAGTCATATTGTTCCACACTTGAATTCTAGTGTTTGATTTGTTTTGTTTAAAAGTAAGAACCAAATAAAGCCAACATTACCTGTGAGGAATGAGAAATTGTGGGTAAATGAGCCAACATCACCATTTTCTGGAGGTATCAATCAGATCTAAGCATGTCCCACAGTTTCTCAGAGGAACCTCCAGTGCAGTCAAAAAATCACATATATGGTTCTGTAACAATGAACTCATATTTTGTATGCTTTCAGAGATCAACTCCAGACAGATTTCTTACATCTTAGTCCTCATTGCAGGATATGATTAAAAGAATGCAACCAAGCCACTACTCAGCTATATAAAGTCCAAATTATCTTGATGTCTTTCAGTTAAGATACCATGGCCAAATAATTGCTTCTAAAGACAAAAGTGGTGTGATGGAGGAAGGTCATTGGTTAAAAAAATAAAGAAACTGCCTTGGCCCATTTTATTGGTTAGAACATAGATGGGTGGAGTAAACAGAACAGAATGCTGGGAGGAAGAGGAAGTGAGCTCAGAGACGCCATGCTCCCCTTTCCCGGGCAGACACGATAGCTCTGCTCTCTGAGACGCATGTGATGAAGCAAGCCACCAAGTCAGACATGCTGAATCTTTCCCGGTAAGACCGGTGCTACATACTTTATTAGAGATGGGTTGATTGGGATATCAGAATTAGCCAGTAAGGGCTAGAGCTAATGGGCCAAGCAGTGTTTAAAAGAATACAGTGTCTGTGTAATTATTTCGGGGCATAAGCTAGCAGGCGGCCGGGGGTGCTGGGTACGCAGCCCTGCCACTCCTATTACAACAGTGGTGTGTGTGTGTGTGTGTGTGTGTGTGTGTGTGTGTTTAGCATACTGCAAATTAATTTGGGGGGGTAAATGGTAATATTTGTATTTATGACATAGTATTCTAGAAGTGTCCTTCGTTATAAATTGCAAAATTTGACATTTTCACCTTCAGCGGAAAATGAATGTACTATAAGATTATCAGGAAATTATATAATCTATCAGAGTGTGGGAAAACATGGCTCAGCCTTTATAAAAGTGGCCTGGAATCATAGTAATTCAGTGTGATTTCTCTAAAATTTGCTTGCCATTATTTTATTGACATCTTGCTAATACTGGAGTTTCTATCAGCAAAAAAAAAAAAACATTTTTAACATAAAACAGAACATGTAATAGAACCTATGAATTATTTATAAAATATACAGCATGCATTCAGGAATAGTTTATATTATACTCAATTCCAGCAAATACAAAAACCAAAAGATAATAGATAAAGGAGGAAAAGGTTCAGAGTATTGAAGACTAGCTTTTGTATTTGATGAGCTGGAGGTCAAGGTAAAACAAGACTCAAACCATAGTTCAGGACACACAAATAAATCTATCAATTGGTTTCTAAGAACAGTGATACAACAGGAATATATAAACATGCACAAATACACATATTGACCATAGTTCAGGACACACAAATAAATCTATCAATTGGTTTCTAAGAACAGTGATACAACAGGAATATATGAACATGCACAAATACACATACTGATACGCACACAGGAATGTTCATCTGTGTACAGTTTTTGAAGGAAAAATCTGATTGTCCTAAGTAACAGTACAAGGATCAGAGATACAGCTGAATTCTCCCTTACATCATCCCACATTTATGTCACTTCTACCTTGCGAAATTTCTGTTGACCTTGAAATAATTTCCACAGTAACTCAGAGGGAAAGAAGTGACCCCTAAGAACTGATAACAATCATTGGCCTTTCCTTCCATTTCTATCAGGTTCTGGTGACTGATTTTTTTTTATGCTTCTTCTCTCCTCAGTCTCTCTCGAGATGTTGGCCTTTCCGGCTTCTCTAACACATAGAATATTTGTGTTTCAGATTACTTTCCCCAGGCACAGCAGCTTCTGCTTTCCCCTGGTAAAATTTAATTTTATTTCCTGCCCTGACTTTAACCTTTCCAAGTCCAAAAAGAATGATTTCTCCGTGTTTGCTGGTCAAGGCAGCACCTTCCAATTTAGTATCTTCTGTGAATTTAATTATCTTTGTGTTTACATGGCAAGATATCACTTCAACTCAATAGGCTGCTTTTCCGTCATCTCATTTTGTTAACTCCCCCCCCTTTACATTCATTTTAGACTCCATAATAGAATTTAATTAAATTTTCGAGGACTATTTCCTGATGCAGTGTCCATAGCTATGATTAGCAGGGTGCTGGACTGTGATGGCATTTGTCAGTTACAAACACACATGAATTCTCCTTCACTTCGACAGTTTGCACATCACTGATTGATAATAACAATATTGCTTATACAAAAGCTTGTAATTCTAGAATAATGAGAAATGTTGATGCAGGAAAGTAGAAATTGCTGTGAAAATTAAACTGCAATATCTAATTGTTCTCATAACCTCAAAATGAGCATGGTACAACACCCAATCCCATTTCATATTGAAATGGAATTAAATAGAAACAATAACAATAATAGCAGTAACAATTAAACCTAGGGCAAATTCAGGGATCATGTGCATTTCAGGATAGCTTACCAGTTTTCAAGGGTTAATGTCATTTAGAAAATCATTTCTTGGAAATAAAACATGAATATAGAAAAACACATGTCACAAATATATTTTTAAATGAATAGCATGAATTATTTCCAAACTAAATCTGCCTCTGTATGCTACACTGCTTATTAAAAAGCAGTGGTCACAAGCACATCAGCAGATCCCTTATGACCCCTTCTTATTACTATCCTGACCAAAAGAAGCCACTATGAACTTTCCAGTAGTACAAATGAGTTTGAGAATTTCATATCATTGCAATAATATACCATATATTTTGTCTGTTTTTCTTTTTTGTTCTATTTCTGAGCTGTTCATTCTTATTGCTACATAAAATTCACTGTGTTAATAGACTACAGTCAATTTTTCATTACTTATTACTGAGCCCATAAACAGTGTCCCTTCATTGACTAATTTTTGTTTTGCTTTGTTTTGGGTTTTGGATTTTTTTTATTTTTTATTGAAAAAAAATTTCAACCTCCTCCCCACCTCCCTTTTCCTTCCCCTTCCCCCCACTCCCCATGCCCCACTCCTCCTCCTCCCTTTCCCGTCCAAAGAGCAGTCAGGGTTCCCTGCCCTGTGGAAAGTCCAAGGTCCTCTCCCCTCCATCCAGGTCTAGCAAGGTGAGCATCCAACCTGGCTAGGCTCCTACAAAGCCAGAACATGAAGTAGGATCAAAACCCAGTGCCATTGTCCTTGGCTTGTCCTCAGCCCTCCTTGTCAGCAACACTCAGAGAGTCCGGTTTTATCCCATGCTTTTTCAGTCACAGTCCAGCTGGCCTTGGTGGGCTCCCAACAGATCAGCCCCACTGTCTCAGTGGGTATGTGCACCCATCGTGGTCCTGACTTCCTTGCTCATGTTCTCCCTCCTTCTGCTCCTCATTGAGACCCTGGGAGTGCAGTCCGGTGCTCCAGTGTGGGTCTCTGTCTCTATCTCCATCCATCTCCGGATGAAGGTTCTATGGTGATATGCAAGATAGTCATTAGTATGGCTATAGGATAGGGTCATTTCAGGTTCCCTAACCTCAGCTGCCCAAGGAACTAACTGGGGACATCGCCCTGGGCACCTGGGAGCCATTCTAGGTTCAAGTCTCTTGCCAACCCTAAGGTGGCTCCCTTAACTAAGAATGTGCTTCCCTGCTCCCCTATCCAACCTTCCTTTATCCTAATCATCCCATTTCCCCAAGTTCCCCCCATCCTCCCCTTCTCACTTTTCTCTCCCCATCTCCCCTTACCCCCATCCCAACCCACCCCCAAGATCCCAATTTTTTGTCTGGCAATCTTGTCTACTTCCCATAGCCAGGAGGATAACTATATGTTTATCTTTGGGTTCACCTTATTATTTAGCTTTTTTAGGATCACAAATTATTGATGTGGGAGTGATTTCTTACTAATAAAGAAACTGCCTTGGCTCACATAGGATAGAAAATTAGGTAGGTGGAGTAGACAGAACAGGATTCTGAGAGAAGGAAGCTGAGTAGGAGTCGCCATGATGTTCCCATGCCAGGCAGACGCAGGCTAGAATCTTCCCGGTAAGCACACTTTGGGGTGCTACACACCTTATAAGAAATGGGCTAGTCCAGGTGCGAGAGTCAACCGAGAAGAGCTAGCCAATAATGGGCCAGGCAGTGTTTAAAAGAATACAGTTTCCATGTAATTATTTCGGGGTAAAGCTAGCCATGCGTGCGGCTGGGTGCCGGGTACGCAGCCCGGCCGCCCCTCTTTCAACAAATTATAGACTCAGTGAGCTTTATTTATGGATAAAAACCAATTATGAGTGAGATCATCCCATGTTCATCTTTTTGGTTCTGGGTTACCAAGATAGTGTTTTCTATTTCCATCCATTTGCATGCAAAATTCGAGAAGTCATTTCTTTTTTACCACAGAGTAGTACTCTAATGTGTATATATTCCACACTTTCTTCATCCATTCTTCCATTAAAGGACATCTAGGTTGTTTCCAGGTTCTGGCTATTACAAACAATGCTGCTATGAACATACTTTTGTTGTATGTTAGGGCATCACTTCGGTATATTCCCAAGAGTGGTATTGCTGGGTCCAGGGGTAGGTTGATCCCAAATTTCCTGAGAAATTGCCACACTGCTTTCCAAAGTGGTTGCAGAAGTTTGCATTCCAACCAGCAATGGATGAGTGTACCCTCTTTTCCACAACCTCTCCAGTAAAGGCTATCATTGGTGTTTTTGATTTTAGCCATTCTGACAGGTGTAAGATGGTATCATAAAGTTTTTTTAATTTGCATTTCCCTGATCACTAAGGAGGTTGAGCATGACCTTAAGTGTCTTTTGGCCATTTGAAGTTCTTCTGTTGAGAATTCTCTGTTCAGTACAGTGCCCCATTTTTTAATTGGGTTAATTAGCATTTTAAAATCTAGTTTCTTGAGTTCTTTATATATTTTGGAGATCAGACCTTTGTCTGTTGTGGGGTTGGTGAAGATCTTCGCCCAGTCAGTAGGTTGCAGTCTTTGAAAGATATGAAGAATGCATTATCTGAAATATATCTATGCACCTCTAAAAAATCTAACTAACGTGACTACAAGCTCGACCATTATTGATGATTATCCATTAACAACCTATATATGTTAAATTTTTAAATGAACTGCATAATCACAATACTTAATCAAGATCAGAAATACATATACATGTAACAAAATTGACCTTAAAATCCATACCAATGCAAATTATTCATATCTATATCATATCCCCCTTTAAATGTAAAAGAACATTTATAAACAATATTTGGGAACTTGGGCGCAGTTTTTCTCTCCAAACTGCTTCCTGCTGAATGGGGGCGTCGTTAATTAGGTCTTTCATGGTATAACCTGTGTGCCAGGGTCATCTCAGTTGGCAGCTAAGTGAAGTAATTTTTTGAGGGTGTTCACAGCAACCTTTCAGGAGGGCATGGTCTATCATACCAAATTGTAATAGAAGAAATCCACAGGGTCTCATCCTCTGTGAAAACAAAAGAAGACCCTTTCCAAAGCATCATATCCTTAGACCCAAATTATGAAGTCATACCCTCATGATATTCATTTTGTTTCCATTTGGCAGCCCATATAATGAAATGACTCTCTGTACTTAGCTCCTTTACAGTCAAAAATTTAAAGAAAACACAATGTACATAATCCAGACTCTTTGTGAATTTTCCATTTTTACATGGCTTATTTTTACTTTATTTTTCTTAATCTATAACTATCTGTACTCTGTCTCTTTAAAGACTTTACCCCCCCTTTTTTAAGGGCATTAACTTTATTCTTTCTCTATATATATTTTTTCTCTGTCAAGCCTACGTGCATTCATCCAACATTATGTTGAATTTATTGGTCTGTCTGGATCTGTTTTATTGTAAATCTGTAATTTTTTAATGTCCAGGAGCAGTTCTTAAAAACCTAAGTTGCATCATGTAGGGGTAATACGGTACAGCCTGTGTTTGGCCCAGTCGAAACCTTAACTGCGCTGTTATCACAGTAATTTCAGTAGTTAATGGCCGCATAGCCCAGAAAGCCCGCATTTTAAAACAGCCAGTTTTTTCCTGTTGCTCAGTCAGGGCAAATTTTTGCAGTACACAACCCACAAACAGCAAAACCTGTCTTAAATTCTCTCTCTCTCTTTTTTAATCCCTCTCAGGTTTTACATGGAGTTCATTAGCACGTTGGGTGCCACTCTGTTGCCATTGGTAGTGGCCGGGCTGCGTCCCCTGCACCCGGCCGTCCACATGGCTTACTTATGCCCCGAAATAATTACACGGAAAACTGTATTCTTTTAAACACTGCCTGGCCCATTATTGGCTAGCTCTTCTCAGCTAACTCTCGAAACTGGACTAGCCCATTTCTTATAAGGTGTGTAGCACCCCAAGGTGTGCTTACCAGGGAGATTCTACCCTGCGTCTGCCTGGCATGGAAACATCATGGCGACTCCCACTCAGCTTCCTTCTCCCAGAATCCTGTTCTGTTTTCTCCACCCACCTAAGAGTGGGCCTATCGAATGGGCCAGGCAGTTTCTTTATTAAAAAGAAATCATTCCCACATCATTTTTCTTTCAGTTTATTTATATGATGGATTACATTGATAGATTTTTGTATGTTGAACCAGCCCTGCATCTCTGGGATGAAGCCTACTTGATCATAATGGATAATTTTTTTAATGTGTTCTTGGATTCGGTTTGCCAGTATTTTGTAAAGGATTTTTGCTTGATGTTCATGAGTGAGATTGGCCTGTTTCTCTTTCTTGGTTGAGTCTTTGTGTGGTTTTGGTATCAGAGTAACTGTAGCTTCATAAAAGGAATTTGGCAATGACTCTTCTGTTTCTATATTGTGAAATACATTAAGGAATACAGGTATTAGTTCTTCTTGGAAGTTCTGGTAGAATTCTGCATTGAAACCATCTGGTCCTGGGCTTTTTTTTCTTTTTTTTTAAATTCATTTATTTGTTAAAGATTTCTGTCTCTTTCCCCCTACCTCCTCCCATATCCCTCCCCCTCCCTCAATCAACTCCCACTTTCTCATCAGCCTGAAGAGCAGACCTGGTTCCCTGCCCTGTGGGAAGTCCAAGGACCTCCCACCTCCTTCTAGGTCTAGGAAGGTGAACATCCAAACAGCCTAGGCTTCCACAAAGCCAGTATGTGCAGTAGGATCAAAACCCAGTACCATTGTTCTTGACTTCTCAGCAGTCCTCATTGTCCGCTATGTTCAGCCAGTTTTATCCCATGCTTTTTCAGACCCAGGCTAGCTGGCCTTGGTGAGTTCCAGAAAAGAACATCCCCATTGTCTCAGTGTGTGGGTGCACCCCTCGCGGTCCTGAGTTCCTTGCTCGTGCTCTCTCTCCTTCCGTTCCTGATTTGGACCTTGGGGTTGTAGTCCGGTGCTCTAATGTGGAACTCTGTCTCCTTTCATCGCCTGATGAAGGTTAATATCCAGAAGGATGACTATATGTTTGTCCTTGGGTTCACCTTCTTATTTAGCTTCTATAGGATCACAAATTATAGGCTCAATGTCCTTTATTTATGGCTAGAAACCAATTATGAGTGAGGACATCCCATGTTCCTCTTTTTGGGTCTGGCTTACATCATTCAGAATAGTGTTTTCTATTTCCATCCATTTGCATGCAAAATTCGAGAAGTCATTTTTTTTTACTGCTGAGTAGTACACTAATGTGTATATATTCCATACTTTCTTCATTCATTCTTCCATTGAAGGACATCTAGGTTGTTTCCACGTTCTGCCTATTACAAACAATGTTGCTATGAACATAGTTGAGCATATACTTTTGTTGTACGATAGGGCATCTCTTGGGTATATTCTCAAGAGTGATATTGCCGGGTCCAGGGGTAGGTCGATCCTGAATTTCCTGAGAAACCGCTACACTGCTTTCCAAAGTGGTTGCAGTAGTTTGCATTCCCACCAGCAATGGATGAGTGTGCCCCTTAGTCCACAACCTCTCCAGCAAATGCTATCATTGGCTATTTGATTTTAGCCATTCTGGCAGGTGTAAGATGGTAGGGACGTTTTTGATAACAGTTTCTAATTCTTCGCGACTAACAGGTCTATTTAGATTGTTCACCTGGTCCTGGTTTAACTTTGGAATATGGTATTTATCTTTAAAAGAAGTGTCCATTTCTTTTACATCTTCCAGTTTTGTGGCATACAGGCTTTTGTAGTAAGATCTAATGATTCTCTGAATTCCTCTGTGTCTGTGGTTATGTCCCCCTTTTCATTTCTGATTTTATTAATTTGCATATTCTCTCTCTGCTGTTTGATCAGTTTGGATAGGGGTTTATCAATCTTGTTGATTTTCTCCAGGAACCAGCTTCTTGTTTCATTGATTCTTTGGATTGTTTTATGTGTTTCTATTTTGTTGATTTCAGCCCTCAGTTTGATTATTTCCAGTCTTCTCCTCCTCCTAGGTAAGTCTGCTTCTTTTTTTCTAGAGCTTTCAGGTGGGCTGTTAAGTCTCCAATGTGTGCTTTCTCTGTTTTCTTTAAGTGTGCACTTAGTGCTATGAACATTCCTCTCAGGACTGCTTTCATAGTGTCCCATAAGTTTGAGTATGTTGTTTCTTTATTTTCATTGAATTCAAGGAAGACTTTAATTTCTTTCTTTATTTCTTCCTTAATCCAGGTATGGTTCAGTAGTTGACTGTTCAGTTTCCATGAGTTTGTAGGCTTTCTGGGGTAGCCTTGTTGTTGAATTCTAACTTTAATCCATGGTGATCTGATAAGACACAGGTGGTTACTAATTTTTTTTGTAACTGTGGAAGTTTGCTTTGTTACCGAGTATGTGGTCAATTTTCGAGAAGGTTCTATGAGCTGCAGCGAAGAAGGTATATTCTTTCCTATTTGGGTGAAATGTTCTATACATTTCTGTTAAGTCCATTTGATTCATTACCTCCATTAATTCTCTTATTTCTCTGTTAGGTTTCTGTCTGATTGACCAGTCCATTGGTGAGAAAGGAGTCTTTTAGTTTCCTACTATTAGTGTATGCGGTTTGATGGCTGCCTTGAGTTTTAGTAATGTTTCTTTTACATACGTGGGTGCTTTTATATTAGGGGCATAGATATTCAGGATTGAGACTTCATCATGATGAATTGTTCCTGTTATGAGTATAAAATGTCCCTCTCCATCTCTTCTGATTGATTTAAGTTTGATGTCAACTTTGTTAGAAATTAGTATGGCCACACCTGCTTGTTTCTTAGGTCCATTTGCTTGATAAGCTTTTCCCCAGCCCTTTACTCTGAGTAGGTGCCTGTCTTTGTGGTTGAGGTGTGTTTCTTGTAAACAGCAGAATGTTGGATCCTGTTTTCGTATCCAGTCTCTTAGCCTGTGCCTTTTTATAGGTGAGTTGAGTCCATTGACATTAAGTGATATTAATGACCAGTGGTTGTTAACTCCGGTCACTCTTTTAGTAGTAGAGTTTGTGTATTTCCCTTCTTGAGTTGTGCTGTTGAAGGGTCTCTATATGTCTGAGTTATTGTGGTCATTGTTGGACTACTTGGTTAGTGATTTTCTGTCTATTACTTTCTGTAAGGCTGGATTTGTGGCTATGTATTGTTTAAATTTGTTCTTATCCTAGAAAATTTTGTTTTCTCCATTTATAGTGAACAAAAACTTGTCTGGGTATAGTAGTCTGGGTTTGCATCCATGGTCTCTTAGTTTCTGCAGTACATCTAGCCAGTACCTTCTGGCTTTAATGGTTTCCATAGAGAAGTCAGTTGTAAGTCTGATCGGTTTACCTTTATAAGTAATTTGGCCTTTTTCCTTTGCAGCTCTTAATATTCTTTCTTATTCTGTATGCTTTGTATTTTGATTATTATATGGGGAGGCGATGTTTTCTTTCTTTATTTTTTTTTTGATCCAGCCAATTTTGTGTTCTGTATGCTTCTTTAACCTTCATAGGTATATCTTTCTTTAGGTTGGGAATGTTTTCTTCTATAATTTTATTAAATATATTTTCTGGACCATTGAGCTTCACTTCTTCTCCTTCTTCTACTCCTATTATTCTTAGGTTTGGTCTTTTTTTGTTTGTATTTTTTTTATTGGAAAAAAAGAAATTTCTGCCTCCTCCCTGCCTCCCATTTCCCTCCCCCTCCTCCCACTCCTCACCCCCTCCCCCTCCTCCCTCTCCATCTGCAGACTGAAGAGCAGTCTGGGTTCCCTGCCCTGTGGAAAATTCAAAGTCCTCCCCCCTCAGTCCTGGTCTAGGAAGGTGAACATCCAAACTGGCTAGGCTCCCATGAATCCAGAACATGAAGTAGGATCAAAACCCGGTGCCATTGACCTTGGCTTCTCAGCAGCCCTCATTGTCCACCAAATTCAGAGAGTCCGGTTTTATCCCATGCTTTTTCAGTCATAGTCCATCTGGCCCTGGTGAGCTCCCAATGGATCAGCCCCACTGTCTCCGTGGGTGGGTGCACCCCTTGTGGTCCTATGTTCATAGCAGCATTATTTGTAATAGCCAGAACCTGGAAACAACCTAGATGCCCTTCAATGGAAGAATGGATGAAGAAAGTGTGGAATATATACACATTAGAATACTACTCAGTGGTAAAAAACAATGACTTCGCAAATTTTGCATGCAAATCGATGGAAATAGAAAACACTATCCTGAGTGAGGTAACCCAGACCCAAAAAGATGAACATGGGATGTACGCACTCATAATTGGTTTCTAGAGATTAATAAAGAACCTTCATTTGACAATGGATGGAGATAGAGACAGAGACCCACAGTGGAGCACCGGACTGAGCTCCCAATGTTCCAATGAGGAGCAGAAGGAGGGAGAATATGAGCAAAGTTTGGTCTTTTTATTGTGTCCCATATTTCCTGAATATCTTGTCATGAGAGTTTGTTGGACTTGCTGTTTTCTTTGATCAGTGCGTTTATATTCTCTATGTTATCTTCGGGATCTGAGATTCTTTCTTCTATCTCTTGTATTCTGTTGGTTATGCTTGTTTCTGTAGTCTCTATTTGTTTACCTAGATTTTCCATGTCCAGCCGGCCTTCTGTTTGTGTTTTCTTCTTTGCCTCCATTTCAGTTTTCAAGTCTTGAACTGTTTCCATTATCTGTTTGATTGTTTTTCCTTTGTTTCCTAGGGTATCATTCACTGATTTATTCAATTCTTCAAACTTTCTGTTATACTTCTCATTCATTTCTATAAGGGTATTTTTATAGGCTGTTTAAGGGCGTCAATCACTTTCATAAAGTCATTTTTTTCTACTTCTTCTTGATTAAGGTGTTCATGTCCTCCTGTTGTGAAGTCACTAGGTTCTGGTGGTTTCATGATGTTTTTCAGATTGTTGGGTGAATTCTTGCATTGGTGCCTGCCCATCTCTTCCTCCAAATGCTCCCCTATGGATCTTCTTTTACAGGATCAGGTCTCCTTGCCTACTGATGTACCTTCCCAGTTTTGGCACTCCCCATTGATGGCTCTCCTGGTGCTTCAGTGATGTCTCTCCTGGTGCCAAGGTCAAATCTCTGGGCTGATTGGGTAGCTCATAAACAAAACACCTATCTTGCTTGCTGCAGGCACACTATTGAAACAAATGACCTCCCGCCCACATCGTTGTCCTCAGGATTCGGCCCCAGCGCCCAGACAGGCTGAGCTGGGTGATGTTATGTGCCCAAAGAGGAAAGGGAGGCAGAAAGGGGGAGGGTTTTGGATGCAAGCTGGGTGGGATAGGAAGAGAGAGGCAGTATGCGGGGAGTATAGGCCCTGCAGGAAGCCCAGGAAATATAGGGGGGGATGAGGAACGTCTGAGTTCCATGTCCCGGGCTGCTGCCACGGGTCAGAAACTCACCCCAATGATGGTTCTCCTGGTGCCTAGATCAGATCTCCGTGTTGGTTGCATAGCTCGTAAACAAAGCACCTACCTTGCTTGCTGCAGGCAGGCTTTTGAGACCGGTTTTGGATTTTTAAAGACAGGGTCTTGCTATGTAACCCAGACTGACCTAGAATTCACAATTGTCCTGCTTCTATTCCTTGAGTGCTGAGACTGTAGGTGTGTGCCATCCTGCCCAACCCTTTGACTATGTTTTTGTTACCTTTTTTGAGATTACAACTTAATCATATTATGTCCCCCTTTCTTTTTTCTCCCCTCCAACTCCCATATAGCCCCTTACTCTCTATGACCTGTTTTTCCTTAATTGCTCTTTCATATGTGTATGCATTTCTAAATATGCAAATATTTATATGATTACTTCACAGATTTTACCTGTATTTGTATGTTTGCAGGGTTTACCATTTAGTATTGGATCACCAACTTACTTGCTCTTCCAAAAGGACATGATTTCTTCCATTCTCAGCATTCCTTAGTGGCCTATAGTTCGTTGTTTAGGGCTGAAATCACATGAGTTTTCCTGCTTCCAGCTTTACCTGTCTATTGGTGTCATCCTTCTTTAGGTTTTTTTAGGAAGCCAAGTTCTTGCAGTTTCATGTATGTAGCTTCTCTGTTATTTTTAATAATGTTTCTATAATAATCCTGAAGCAAGTCTTGTGGGAAAACATTTATATACAACTCTGATAATTATAAAATGAGGTGTTGCATTGTTTGTCCCTGAGGTGTGCATATATTTAGGTGGATTAGATACAGTCAGACAATAGTCCAAAGACATTGTGCCAATTTATACTTCTCATGTATATGTGTTCTTATCATGTTTCCAGGTTTCTTTTAAAATCATATATTTAATATTATTTACTAACTAATGAATCCAATGATAGACTCTCCTACAGTTTCAGATACAAAATTTCTCTTCATGAATATAAGTCTCTTCCACTGCTAGAGGCTGAGAGCCTGATCTTTAGATCAAAAGGAGACAACACAGCTCCTCATATGCTATACACTTGGAACAATTGTAATCAATGTAAACAGAAGAAAAGAATCAAGAAAAATGTCTTAGAGGGACTCAACTGCAAATGTCTCTCTCTCTCTCTCTCTTTCTCTCTCTCTCTCTCTCTCTCTCTCTCTCTCTATATATATATATATATATATATATATATATATATATATGTGTGTGTGTGTATATATATATCCAATTTAAAAATCTTAGGAATAAATATTTAATAAAATGTTTTTATATGTGTACATATGCATATTCACATGCATAAAGTTGATTTTATTTGAAAAAATAATAAGCTCTTAGATCAAAGATGGTTAATTGATGATGATGTCTTTGCTAATAAGTAATAGTTATAAATAGTTATAGTTATAAATAGCCTTAATCACCATTGTTTTTGCAAGGTGGGGTCTGTAGCAGATTCATTTTTTTCTTCCATATGGTGTTTAGTGAAAGTAGTGAAATAATTATTATGACTGAAAACAAAACAAGTAGGATGATTCTCAGAAGTGCATTGTGTCTAGTTAAATTCTTTCTGTAAATTTCAGGAGGGAATCGATGAGAGAAAAATGAGAGGAAAAACAGATAAAGAAAGGCATGATTATATGTGAGAATGAAGCTTGCTTACAGGTTATTCTTTAAGTGCTATTTTATTTTCAGTCTTTCCATTTCTGCCATTGCCAAAATAGCCAAAACTGTCAAAATATGTCCCTGGACATCAATAATTAAACTAAATTTTTCTAATCTTTCCTTCTGTTGAAAATATGAGATTTTAAACATGTGGTCATGGAATCGTGCATTGACATTTTCAAGTTTTGATAATTTTTCTGCCTGCTGTTCTGAACAACTGAATTAAACTAGATTGAATTAAACTAGCATGTCTTAAAATAGTTCAATAATATTTTATTAATAAAATAGAAGATTTTTTTAAAAGTCTATCTCATTGCATAGATCTTGACTCCACATTTTCTACTGATAATAAACAAAGAGTGGGAGGGTGAGGCACAAGGATCGTGACTCCATGGCCAGCCTGGACTGTGAAGCAAGAAACAGGTTACCCTACCACGTCGCAAAGCAACATAAAACTTGTTGTTCTTGTGATTTTTGTTTGCTTATATGACACATTTATCTAATTATTTGTATTAATATTATTCTTTATCAATAAAAACTCAGGAGTCAGAAATTAGGTTAAGAATGATCAGAGAGGCTTTGTTTACAAGCTACCCAACCAGCAAGGAGAGCTGATCTCGGCACCAGAAGAACCTTCTCGGGGTGAGTGAGTTTCTGACCCGTGGCCGCAGCCCGGGTCAAGGAACTATTTCCTGCAGGGCCTATACCCCTGCATACTGCCTCTCTCTTCATACCTTACCCAGCTTGCACCCAGAACCCTCCCTCACCTCTCTCTCCCTGCCATCTCTGGGCAAATAACATCACCCAGCTCAGCCTGTCTGGGCGCTGGGGCAGTATCCGGAGGGCAGCCGGGCGGGCACGAATTCCTTTGTCCTCAGTAGCCTGCCTGCACCAAGCAGGGTAGGCGCTTTGTTTACAAGCTACCCAACCAGCAAGTAAAGCTGATCTTGATACCGGGAGATTCATCACTGGGGCACCTAGAGAGCCATCACGGGAGAGTCCCATCACTGGGAAGTAACATCAGTGGGCATGGAGACCTGATCCTGTAAAAGAAGATCCTTAGGGGAGCATTTGGAGGAAGAGATGGGCAGGCGCCAATGCAAGAATTCGCCCAACAATCTGAAAAACAACATGAAACCACCAGAACTCAGCGACCCCACAACAGGAGGACATGAATACCTTAATCAAGAAGAAGTAGAAAAAATGGAATCTATGAAAGTGATTGACATCCTTAAACAGCATGTAAAAAATGCCCTTATGGAAATGGATGAGAAGTATAACAGAAAGTTTGAAGAATTGAATAAATCAGTGAATGATACCCTTATAGAAATGGATGAGAAGTATAACAGAAAGTTTGAAGAATTGAATAAATCAGTGAATGATACCCTAGGAAACCAAGGAAAAACAATCAAACATATAATGGAAACAGTTTAAGACCTGAAAACTGAAATGGAGACAAGGAAGAAAACACAAACAGAGGGCCGACTGGACACAGAGAATCTAGGTAAACGAATAGAAACTACAGAAACAAGTATAACCAACAGAATACAAGAGATTGAAGAAAGAATCTCAGACGCTGAAGATACCATAGAGAAAATAAACGCACTGATCAAAGAAAATAGCAAATCCAACAAGCTCTCATCACAAAACATTCGGGAAATCTGGGACACAATAAAAAGACCAAACCTAAGAATAATTGGAGTTGAAGAAGGAGAAGAAGTGCAGCTCAACGGTCCAGAAAATATATTTAATAAAATTATAGAAGAAAACTTTTCCAACCTAAAGAAAGATATACCTATGAAGATTCAAGAAGCATACAGAACACCAAATAGGCTGGATCAAAAAAGAACATCCCCTCGCCATATTATAATCAAAACACAAAGCATACAGAATAAAGAAAGAATATTAAGAGCTGCAACGGAAAAAGGCCAAGTTACGTATAAAGGTAAACCTATCAGACTTACACCTGACTTCTCTTTGGAAACCATGAAAGCCAGAAGGTCCTGGATAGATGTACTGCAGAAACTAAGAGACCATGGATGCAAGCCCAGACTACTATACCCAGCCAAACTTTCGTTCACTATAAATGGAGAAAACAAAATTTTTCAGGATAAAAACAAATTTAAACAATACGTAGCCACAAATCTAGCCTTACAGAAAGTAATAGAAGGAAAATCACAAACCAAGGAGTCCAACAAGGCCCACAATATCTCAGATATCTAGAGTCCCTTCACCAGCACATCTCAAAGAAGGGAAACACACAAACTCTACTACTAGAAAAATGACCAGAATGAACACCCACTGGACATTAATATCACTTAATGTCAATGGACTCAACTCATCTATAAAAAGGCACAGGCTAAGAGATTGGATACGAAAACAGGATCCAACATTCTGTTGTCTACAAGAAACACACCTCAAACACAAAGACAGGCAACTACTCAGAGTAAAGGGCTGGGAAAAGGCTTATCAAGCAAATGGACCTAAGAAACAAGCAGGGGTGGCCATACTAATTTCTAACAAAGTTGATTTCTAACTTAAATCAATCAGAAGAGATGGAGAGGGACATTTTACACTCATAACAGGAACAATTTATCAGGAGGAAGTCTCAATCCTGAATATCTATGCCCCTAATATAAAAGCACCCACATACGTAAAAGAAACATTACTAAAACTCAAGGCTGCCATCAAACCGCACACACTAATAGTAGGAGACTTCAACACTCCTCTTTCACCAATGGACATGTCAATCAGACAGAAACATAACAGAGAAATAAGAGAATTAATGGAGGTAATGAATCAAATGGACTTAACAGACATCTATAGAACATTCCACCCAAAAAGAAAAGAATATACCTTCTTCTCTGCAGCTCATGGAACCTTCTCGAAAATTGACCACATACTTGGTAACAAAGCAAACTTCCACATTTACAAAAAAATATGCATAACCTCCTGCGTCTTATCAGATCACCATGGATCAAAGTTAGAATTCAACAACAAAGCTACCCCCAGAAACCCTACAAACTCAACAGTCAACTACTGAACCACGTATGGATCAAGGAAGAAATAAAGAAAGAAATTAAAGTCTTCCTTGAATTCAATGAAAATAAAGAAACAACCTACTCAAACTTATGGGACACTATGAAAGCAGTCCTGAGAGGAAAGTTCATAGCACTAAGTGCCCACATAAAGAAAACAGAGAAAGCACACATTGGAGACTTAACAGCCCACCTGAAAGCTCTAGAAAAAAAAGAAGCAGACTCTCCTAAGAGGAGTAGAAGACTGGAAATAATCAAACTGAGTGCAGAAATCAGTAAAATAGAAACACAGAAAACAATCCAAAGAATCAATGAAACAAAAAGCTGGTTCCTGGAGAAAATCAACAAGATTGATAAACCCTATCCAAACTAATCAAATGGCAGAGAAAGAATATGCAAATTAATAAGATCAGAAATGAAAAGGGGGACATAACAAAAGACACAGAGGAAATTCAGAGAATAATTAGATCTTACTACAAAAGCCTTTATGCCACAAAACTGGAAAATGTGGAAGAAATGGACACTTTTTTAGATAAATACCATATACCAAAGCTAAATCAAGACCAGGTGAACGATCTAAATAGACCTGTTAGTCGCGAAGAATTAGATACTGTTATCAAAAACCTCCCTACCAAAAAAGGCCAGGTCCAGATGGTTTCAATGCAGAATTATACCCGAACTTCCAAGAAGACCTAATACCTATACTCCTTAATGTATTTCACAATATAGAAACAGAAGAGTCATTGCCAAATTTCTTTTATGAAACTACGGTTACTCTGATACCAAAACCACACAAAGACTCAACCAAGAAAGAGAATTACAAGCCAGTCTCGCTCATGAACATTGACGCAAAAATCCTCAACAAAATACTGGCAAACCGAATCCAAGAACACATTAGAAAAATTATCCATTATGATCAAGTAGGCTTCATCCCAGAGATGCAGGGCTGGTTCAACATACGAAAATCTATCAATGTAATCCATCATATAAATAAGCTGAAAGAAAAAAACCATATGATCATTTCATTAGATGCTGAAAAAGCATTCGACAAAATTCAACATCCCTTTATGATAAAAGTCTTGGAGAGATTAGGGATACAAGGGACGTACCTAAATATTATAAAAGCTATTTACAGCAAGCCGACAGCTAACAACAAATTAAATGGAGAGAAACTCAAAGCCATCCCACTGAAATCAGGAACAAGACAAGGCTATCCACTCTCTCCATACCTCTTCAATATAGTGCTTGAAGTGTTAGCAATAGCAATAAGACAACACAAGGGGATCAAGGGGATTCGAATTGGCAAGGAAGAAGTTAAACTTTCGTTATTTGGAGATGATATGATAGTGTACATAAGCGACCCGAAAAATTCCACCAAAGAACTCCTACAGCTGATAAACATGTTTAGTAATATGGCCGGATACAAGATCAACTCCAAAAAATCAGTTGCCCTCCTTTACACAAAGGATATGGAAACAGAGAGGGAAATCAGAGAAGCATCACCTTTCATGATAGCCATAAACAGCATAAAATATCTTGGGGTAACTCTAACCAAGGAAGTGAAAGATTTATTTGACAAGAACTTTAAGGCATTGAAGAAAGAAATTGAAGAGGATACCAGAAAAAGGAAGGACCTCCCTTGCTCTTGGATTGGGAGGATCAACATAGTAAAAATGGCAATTCTTCCAAAGGCAATTTATAGATTCAATGCAATCCCCATCAAGGTCCCATCAAAATTCTTCACAGATCTTGAAAGGACAATAATCAACTTTATATGGAAAAACAAAAAACCCAGGATAGCAAAAACAATCTTATACAATAAAGGAACTTCTGGAGGCATTACCATCCCTGACTTCAAACTCTATTACAGAGCTACAGTAATGAAAACAATGTGGTACTGGCATAAAAACAGAGAACTCGATCAATGGAATCGAACAGAAGACCCGGATTTTAACCCACAAACCTATAAACACCTCATTTTTGATAAAGGAGCTAAAAACATACAATGGAAGAAAGAAACCTTCTTCAACAAATGGTGCTGGCACAATTGGATCTCAACCTGTAGAAGAATGAAAATAGACCCATATCTATCACCATGCACAAAACTCAAGTCCAAATGGATCAAAGACCTCAATATCAATCTTAACACACTGAACCTGATAGAAGAGAAAGTGGGAAGTACCCTACAACAGTTGGGCACAGGAGATCGCTTCCTATGTATAACCCCAGCAGCACAGACATTAAGGGAAACATTGAATAAATGGGACCTCCTGAAACTGAGAATCTTCTGTAAAGCAAAGGACACTGTCACTAAGACAAAAAAACCACCTACAGACTGGGAAAAGATCTTCACCAACCCAGCAACAGACAAAGGCCTGATCTCCAAAATATATAAAGAACTCAAGAAACTAAACTTTAAAACGCTAAATAACCCAATTAAAAATTGGGGCACTGAACTGAACAGAGAATTCTCAACAGAAGAATTCCAAATGGCCAAAAGACACTTAAGGTCATGCTCAACCTCCTTAGTGATCAGGGAAATGCAAATCAAAACAACTTTGAGATATCATCTTACGCCTGTCAGAATGGCTAAAATCAAAAACACCAATGATAGTCTTTGCTGGAGAGGTTGTTGAGGAAGGGGTACCCTCATCCATTGTTGGTGGGAATGCAAACTTGTGCAACCACTTTGGAAATCAGTGTGGCAGTGTCTCAGGAAATTCGGGACCAACCTACCCCTGGACCCAGCAATACCACTCTTGGGAATATACCCAAGAGATACCCTATAATATGACAAAAGCATTTGTTCAACTATGTTCATAGCAGCATTGTTTGTTATAGCCAGAACGTGGAAACAACCTAGATGTCCTTCAGTGGAAGAATGGATGAAGAAAGTGTGGAATATTTACATTTTAGAGTACTACTCAGCGGTAAAAAACAATGACTTCTCGTATTTTGCATGCAAATGGATGGAAATAGAAAACACTATCCTGAGTGAGGTATCCCAGACCCAAAAAGAGGAACATGGGATGCACTCACTCATAATTGCTTTCTATTCACAAATAATGGTTATTGAGTCTATATTCTGTGATACTAAAGAAGCTAAGTAAGAAGGTGAACCCAATGAGGGCTGCTGAGAAGCCAAGGGCAATGGCACCGGGTTTTGATCCTACTTCATGTTCTGGCTTTGTGGGAGCCTACCCAGTTTGGATGTTCACCTTCCTAGACCAGGATTGAGGGGGGGAGGACTTGGAACTTTCCACAGGGCAGGGAACCCTGACAGCAATTTGGTCTGGATATGGAGGGGGAGGAGGGGGAGGCAGGGAGGAGTGGGAGGAGGGGGAAGGAAATGGGAGGTGGGGAGGAGGCAGAAATTTCTTTTTTTCCAATATAAAAAAAACTAAAAAAAAAGAGGATAGCTTACAAACTTTTGGTTGGATGTCCAATGGTTAAAGCTCTAGTGATAATATTCTTATGGGAGACCTTGAGCTGCTAGGTAAAATTCTTACAAAAAACAGTTTCCAATAGAGAGCTTAAAATAGCTGCCTAACAGGTACTCAAGCAGGTAAAGTATAAATCAACAGATAATGTATACAATAATCAACAAATACAGTATATTAATTATAATTCAGCTATGGCAAGTGTGCATTTTAATTGTAAAATTTATTCTACAACAGTTTTATAAAAAATGCTGCTTACGGCTAAATCTTCTCAGTTTTACTAGTTAAGATATTAAACTCTTAATTTAAACCTGTAGCCTGTCTGATATAAAAGGACAGGATAGAATCTGGATAATAGTTTAACAAAATATTGACTATGATCAAGGTTTCTTATACTAAACAGTAGATTCATTGATAATTTTAAGATTGATTCCTGGACAATTGCCTTTGCTAAATTCAAAGGCCAAAAACAATGGTCTTTTCCCAGATCATTGCTACTATTTATGCACCTGTATTTTGCTAATGTTATAGCAAAAAATCCCTTAAAGGATTTTATGCTAAATTTTACAAATGGCTCTTCCAATGGAGGAACTGCATATATGGTTAATAATAATAAAAATTATGGATCATAACAAGGCTCCTTCAAAGCAACTCACAAAAGTTGCCAGCAGATCCTGATGCAAACGGATGTGGCTTGATGATACCAAGCTGACCTTTGCTAAGACAAGGGGAAAAAGCCCTTGCAATGCATTATGAAAAAACCCGACCTGTATATATATTTGGGGTTGAGGATGTGTTTGTGCTTTTTTCACAGAAAGAAAATAAAATCTGGACGTGATATCAAGGCTGTGGACACAGAGGAGTTCCAGTCTTCCAGAGGTGATTGAGGAGAGGTCCTTGTTCCGGTCTTCCCTGCCCCCAAGGAAAGGAGTGCCTGCTGACAAAACCAGCTACACCACACTGCAGGGTGTCATCCTGCCTCCAGAGTCCAGGGAGACCCGGCTGACATAAGGGCCAGGATGTGCTTCATGTAGCTGAATCCAGCTCGCCTCACCCAGGTTCCCTCACCTGTCCTGGAGCACAAATGCTTAACTGCTTCTGCAGCTTGAACACTGGTCTACTTTGGAGCTGAGTTGCAGACTAAACATCAGACTGCTTTAAACTTTGGGACACAGATCTCATTTTAATTAAAATATTAACCTCTCTTCACTTAAGAAGGGGGAAAATTGGGGGTTCCTGTCACTGTTGCTCAGACACTGGAACTGGTGGTATTTGATAACAACAATGGATGTCATTGTACTCCTACTGAAATTGAGCTAATCTGTATTTGTAACTGCTTATAGATGTTGGGAAAAGTTTGACACATGCTGTAAAGTGTTTGGTTTTAATGCATATTTTAAGAATTTTAGATTTTGATCCCTTTTACACTACCCTAATTTTTGGCAGGCAGCACACGTAACTTTATGTGGAGTAGGCACTTAGGAAGGAGGACATACCATAGGCCAGACTAAAAGGTGAATACTGGGTTGGGAAAAAAGCCCTTTCTTCTTGTCTGGAGGTGGAGTTATTGGTGCCAAAATTATATCATTATATCTTTTGTTTGAGGAGCTCCTCACAGTCTTTTCATTAATGATAGATGCAGGGGCCCAATGACGGGAGTTAGTGTGGATCCTCGCCTGAATAGCACACCATACAGAGGTTGTAGAAACCGGCTCAACATGGCATGGTACAGGTATGAGGGCGCTCTCCACATGGCCTAAGACAGGGTGCCCTGTGATCTGTTTACTTTAATCCTGCTAGATGCCTTTTATTTGAGGAGCTCCAAGGACAGGTGACTTATGGCAGGATAATCCCCCAACCTAAGACAGGGCCCTGGGAACCCTAGGATGGGTAAGGGGGAAAGAAAAAAGGCCTGATCCCCACTCGACCTAAGAATCATCAGGCACCCCTCTGTTCCCAGGAGAGGTAAATTACTTCTCCACTCGAGAGGAGGGTCTCTCCTTATCTCAGTCCCTTCTCCTTTAGATCTGACACCATGGTTTACTCTGACTGGTGCTCTCCACGTAATAACTACCTGCCTTTATATAAGAGAAAGGGGGATCTGTTGGGAGCCGTTTCCCCCTAAAAATCATTACAGGAACCATCACCCTGGGGAGTCTGCAGGGAACCCCACACCCATAATTGTGCTAAGAATAATTCTATTGCCCCACACCCAATTAAAGTTGTTGTTGGAGAAAAAATAAATAAATAAATAAATAAAAAGAATGATCAGAGACATGGTGGAGAAGCATCCAGTAACTCTCTATATCTGCCATTCTTCCATCAAAATAGTTCATGGTTCCTCTCTAAGCTCTGCCCTACTACTTCCTGTCTTTCTATCTATCCTCAGGGCTCCAAAATCTGTATGTTTAATTTTTGTAAGTTAGTAGCTAACTCTGCCCTCTGATTCAAAGCAAATTTTTTTGCTAGAATGTGATCAAATTATCCCACAACAGCTTTAGGAGTGATAGGGTTTCACTTAATAGAGAAAGATTATCTGGAACTTCTGATCCTGAGTACTGGAATTATAGTATTTCACCATCACACCCAGATTGCTATTGTGATTTTAAATTCAATACCACAGACACTATTTAGATACTGGTCATAAGATGTGCCAATGAACAGAAATGGTAAGATTCTCTGTCAGAATTATCTTTAGTGTGTTCCAAGAAGAGACAGACATTTTTTTTCCATTTGAGAATTTTGTGAGAACTGCTTTAGAATCTGCTTTTATTTTTACTTGTTAGTCAAGAAGATAGGGGCATTGGTTTTGGTGATGCCTTCTTTTCATTCCTAAATTTTGAAAGCATATACGATATTCTGGGTATCAAATACACAGATTAATTATTAAACCTGGAATTTAATTGAATGAAGAATCCTTAATTAAACTTGAACACAAAGAAAATAAGTGTGATTGCATTTTTTCCAAGGGAATTTTTATAGCCACTTCTTAATTCTGCATGGACTCACTAACTAGCCAATCAGATTGACTAGATCACTTAATTTTTCTTTTGCCCTACTGGCTTCTAATTTATAGATGTTTCTTTTGTCATTGTCAGTTCCCGAGGATAAGAAGGAAAGTACAATTCTAATAAAATTCTACTTGCACAGAATTATCTTAACTGGATTAAGAAGGTGAGAAATGAAGTAAAGAAAAAATGATATTGACTTAGCAATGGTTTTTTAGTCTCTGAGTTTGAAACATTCAGTATTTAAAAAGGTAACCAAAGCTTAAATCAATAACTCAGAAAAAATACCATGGGCTTTTGAAAATGTTTGAAGTTGAACTATTTTGAGGTTGCTAAGAGCCTTGAGGCAAGAGAACAAATTGGAAGATAGAAACTGAAGTTTTACTGTGAAATAATAAATGCTTCTATCCTCAACTATTTTTGAACGAGGCCCATTCATCTGTACTGAATACTATTTTACAGGCTCAGATGTAGAAACCTAGAGATTTTGGTAAATACAGATTAAAGTATGTGTTAAGAATAGAATGAATTGAAATTGCTAACAGGAAAAATGGAGGGAAATTAGCAAAACTTATGAGTTTAGAGCTCTCAGGCCTTTTGTCTTAGAAATCTACATTATAACTCCCTATTTACTATGAGACCACAAGAAAGCTTAGAATTTTCTATTCGTAACAAAAACCTTTAGAAAGGTTAACTTTAAGGGTTACTGAACTTTCCACTTGAAAATTCTATCACATGAGAGGGGACACCCAGGTGATGTTTTAATCTGGAAGCATATTGAGGAGAAAGAGGCAGAAGGAAAGTACAGAGAGAAAGGAAAAGAATGGAATTTGCACTGAATACTTAACATGTATTGTAGTATTAAACTATTTACTACCTCATTAAACCCATGAGATTGGTACTGTTTACCTTATTTTACATGCAAAAAAATAGTATTAAGGCAGTTAATGAAGACATGTGAAAACATAATTAGTAAATGTCTCAGACAAATAAGCATTACTTGAATTTGGGTTTTAATATCCCATGAGAGTGACTGTAATTTACTTATTGTAGGAAGCCTTAATATCAGAAAACAAGAAATGGAAAATCCAAATGACTCTTCCTGAATACAACACACTTAAAGAAATTTGTAGAGAAAAACAAAACAAGTCATGATATGACTCAATTATAAAAGCTTATTTAAATAAAATAGATATATCCAAGCCCTAGGCATGAGATTTTACTTAAAATTTGAAGAAAACTTTCCTTTCAAACAACTCTACAACTTTTGATGTATTTAATGATTCTCCATTAAACAGAATTAGCATTTGAAAAATGAGTTATATTTACCATATGACTTTAGATGATTGTGTTTGCTAAGGCTTATATTATTGTGGTAAAACACCATGACTAAAATCAACTAGAGGAAGAAAACGTTCAATTCAGCTAATAACTTGAAATCCATTATCCAGGGAAGTTTGAGCAGGAACTCAAGGCATGAAACTGGAGAAAATGAACAAAGTAGTTGGAGGAATGCTGCTTACTGGCTTGCACCTCATGACTTGTTCAACCATCTTTCTTATAGTACCAGGACAACCAGCTCAGAAATGGCATAGCCTACAGTGAGTTTGGTCCTCCCACATCAAATATCAATCAAGAAAATGCACCATAAATTTGCCTACAGACTGATCTTATGAATGTATTTTCTCAACTGGGACTCCATTTTCCAAAATAATTTAGGTTACAATAACACTTACTGTGTTGTCAAATACCCAGTAGAGGTCGAAATGCTTAAATTTTGGTTTACTACATTGAAATTAGCTAATATTTTACTTCTTAGACAGTTTTAGATAAAACAAATGAAATGTCTTTCTATAGTCCTGGGAATTTCCCATGTTTTTGGAAGAAAGGATTTCTGAAAATCAAAGAGCCAACCTGAAAGTCTAAGCATAACTAGAAATACTTAAGGGATATGTGTCTTCCTAAGCTTTTTCTCTCTGAGATGGAAGAAGTATCTGTAAAATGGTGAGATAAGTGTTTATTTTCAATTATCTATGTGAAGTGATCAATTAGATATAACAAAATCTAGTATTCTCATGTCACAGAAGAGAGAAACAAACATGGGGAAAAAGGGAAAGTCAAGAATAAAATTGTGGTATTGAATGGTAATAGAAAAAGAAGTATCCATACAGTTTGCCTATGATAATGTGTATGTATATATGTACATGAACATGCATGTGAATAATGAGAAATGGAGAAGATACATGTAGGTATACATGTGTGCCGATATGCACAATACATATTGACATAAATGTTATTAATATTGTTCACTGAAAAATCCTAGAATGATATTCAAGTAGCAATGAGGACCCTTATCATTTAGATGATGATTTCTAAATAATGTTCTCCAGTAAGTTAATGAGGATAAACTGGAAAATGAGATGATATCAGAGTATATTCAAAATTGAAAGAGCTCTAACTGGCCAACTTTGAAGAAATTTGAGTATAGAAAACAGCCAAGCATGGTGGCACATATCTATAATCTCAATGCTCAGGAGGCTGAGGCAATAGGACTCCAAATTCCTGGCCTATAAAGTGAAACCCTGTCTCTAAATAAATACAAAGTAAGTAATGATAGTAAAATTTAATAAGTCTGTAAATAAAAATAATATAAATCCAAAAATATAAATAAAATGATATATGAATAAATTATAAAGGAAAATCTCTTATTTCCTATATAATTTCAATTAACAATAATCAAAAAGTCATGGAATTGGGATAAAATCACCATTTAATAATAACAAGAGTTACTAAAAGTTATTAAAAGTTAATAGTGAACAAACTAGTGGGTTAATGTTCATTTGCTATAGTATACAGACCTAGTCTCAGTGACTTTCTACAATTTATCAGACAAAAGATATAAGAAAATTCACTAATTCAATTTAAAATTATGTCATATTGTCAGAACACAATCAAAAGAATGACCCAAGGTGAACAACATCATCATCATGGATAGAGGCTCCAGGAACAAAAGCAAGAGGGCCTTTAACCTAAGATGCATTTTGTTTCCTGGATTGTTCTTGGATGTAACTTCATGTCTCCTGTGACAAACATTTATATTCAACTTATAAGACATGATTATTCTTGTTGCATTTCAGAGCATAGCTATAGAACCTAAACTTGCCAGTGTGTACTGAACTTGGAGATCTCTTCTGCCTTGCTTTCATGTGTTCCATATATAATTTATAGTACATGCCAGGCAACTGTGTTAAAATTGGTCTGTCCTGAGAAAGTTCTGGGAAAGGGCTACCCTGTCAATGTTTAGTATGTGCTTATTGGTGTTTACTAACATTTTTATGATCATATTTCTCTGATCATTTTTTCAGCTCAATCTTCCTTCGATCATTGCTTTCTTTGTTTCCTGTATAAAGTACACTGAAGCTGAAGTAAGATTGTCTACAGCATTAGACTGTAGTGTACCCCATCCTTTCAGTTCCTCAGATCCCAGGTCCAGCAGACAAGTTCTGCACAGGTCAACTAAAAAGTAGACATATGACTCTTTATTTGATATTCTAACTCTGATTTTTGTGGTATTTATATAAAAATTGCATAATGTAATTTTATTTTTATTAGTTCCTTGAGAATTTCATACAATACATTTTGATCATATTTGCCCAGTTCTTCTAAGATCCAACTTTTTTGTGCCCTTCTTTATTTAAAAAAATTGAATCCAATTGATGTTACGCTCATAATTTTGGATCTATGGAAATACACTAGAAGTTTATATCTTAGCAAGACTCACACCCTCAAAGAGAACTGACTGCCCTCTCCCAGAGTGAGGTGAGATTGCCCTCTGTATGCTGTGAATACCATTGGTTAATAAAGAACTGCCTTAGGTCTGTGCAGGGCAGAATAGAGGTAGGTGGGAAAAAGTAAACTGAGTACTGGGAGAAAGAAGGCAGGGTCTGGGAGAAGCCATGTAGCCACACCAGAGACAGTCTTCAGATGGACATTTACCTGGTAAGCTGCAGCCACATGGCAGATGCACAAATTAATGGAAATGGGTTAGTTTAGGATATGAGTTAGCCAGAAATAAGCTTAAGCTATTGGCCAAACAGTATTGCAAATAATATGGTTTCTGTGTGATTATTATGGTACTGGGGGGGGAGCAGAAACCTCATACAACACATGGGCATGCAAACATGGTGAACTAAATTCACATAAAAGCTGAGAAAGTTTAAAAAATAATTTTACACACACACACACACAAATAAACAAATTTAAGCATTTTCTCTTGTGGGCTCTGTTTGCTAGAAGCAAGCAGAGGCACAATTCTTTTAAAAGAAGCTTTCCTGACTCAGCGGTAGCAGCAAAAGCTGCACAGTTTTAAAAGGACAGCTTCCTGGTTCACCAGTGTAGTAGGAGCGGCAGGGCTGTGTCCCCCGGCACCCGGCCGCCTGCATGGTTAGCTTTACCCGAAATAATTACATGGAAACTGTATTCTTTTAAACACTGCCTGGCCCATTAGTTCCAACCTCTTATTGGCTAGCTCTTACATATTAATCTAACCCATTTCTAATATTCTGTGTAGCCCATGAGCTGGCTTATCAGGAAGGATCTTAACCTGCGTCTGCCTGGAATGGGAAAATCATGGCGACTCCTCGCTCAGCTTCTCTCTCCCAGCATTCTGTTCTGTTTACTCCACCCACCTAAGGGTTGGCCTATCAAGGGGCCTAGGCAGTTTCTTTATTAATAAGAAATCACTCCCACATCACACCGGCACTAATGGCTGTGACACTTTCAGGAGGTTCAATATGGAGCACTTGATTGAGATTTGTGGGCCTGCGTGCTTGTATGCCCACTCAGAGTTGGGAGGAAAGTAGCTGAGACCATGTCCATGGCTCAATGTTCCCCATCTGGGCAGGCAGTGGAATCAGGTCTGCTAGGTGTTATCAGGCAGGAGAGCATGGTGAATTCCTGTTGCTGATATATCTCCAGGCTATGCAATGCACCCATGGCATATTTAGCCTTTATTCAGATATAAAGGGTTTATACTGCATGGTGCTTCCCAGAGTTGAGGTTGTAAGGATGGTTCCCACTGGGCAGTCTCAGAAGCAGCAAACATGCTTCTCCAATGTTGGACTGGGCAGAGTGAACAGGCAGGGCCTTGTTGGAACTAGCCATGTCTGCTTAGAAAAAAAAAACGAAGAAAAGTAAAAGAAGAAAGAAAAGAAAAAGATGCTTTTGGTCAGAAAATAATTACAGATACAGAATAAAGACAGATTCAGATAAAAAGACCTCTAAATGAGTCACAGTGTTGGATAAATGTACATAGGCTTGGGAGAGAGAAGAAAAAGAATATAGAGGGTTGGAAAAAGTAAATCATTTAAAACAATAAAACAAACTCTTTAAAAAGACAGAGTACAGACAGTCATAGATTAAAACGAATAAAGAAACATAAGCCAAGTCAAGATGCAAAATATTCAGAGTCTGGATTATGTATATTATTGTCTTTTCTTTGAATTTTTTGACTGTGAAAAAGCTAAATAAAGAGAAACATTTCATTATGTGGGCTGCTAAGCAAAATTAAATTATATATTTTAAAGATACCTTGACTGCAAAATTTGGGTCTAAGGATTTGTTGTTTTGGAAAAGAGGCTCTTCTTTTGTTTCCACAGAAGATGAGAACCTGTGGAATCCTTCCAGACTAATATGGTTTAATAGACCAAGATCCCCCAAAAGGTCACTGTGAACACCCCCAAAGTTATTTTTCCCAACAAAAATCAAGAAGCAGTTTGGAGAGAACTATGTCCATATTCCCAAATATTGTTTATAAATGTTTGTTTACATTTAAAGGGGGATATACTGTAGATATTTGCATTGGTATGGACCTTGGTTTATCAATATAATTTTGTTATATGTATATATTGTGTTTGTGCAGCACATTTAAATATGTAATATATAATTAAGAAATATAGGTTACTAGATAGTAATCTATAATAGTCAAGCTTCTACTCTTGTTTGTTAATTTTATAATTGTACAGAGGTATATTTCAGATGGATAGTTATTCTTCAAACCTCTCAAAGACAAATATGGCATTTAAAATGTTTTAAGAAGTTAGGACTTTTCACGATAATGAGACACATCTCCTAGCAGCACCAATCTACTTCAAGAGGATGATAGACATAGAAAAGGCTCCTTATGGAGTTTGTTAGCCATTTGGGCAAGAAACTGCTTTTGCCTGGACTGCTCAGTGGAATGCTGTGTGAACTGGACATGCAGGATCCACAGAGAAATGACTGCTGAACTTGCCTATAGTTGAGATAGTCCTTTGGGGTTCCTGTTTCATGGAAGAGACTGCCAGACATTCTGCAGGACACAGAAGAAAGTGACTGATAAACTGCCAATATAGGCAGAACTGTCTTTGAAATTCCCTGCTTCATGGAAAATTTTGCTGCATACTATGGGCCAGTAGGCTGAAGACTGATGCTCCAATGGTACAGAAGGAACTTTGGGTGACTCTTCAGGCAGCAATATGTCTCTCTCAATTCTGGAGTTGCTTACAATGCACCTCCTGTTTACTTGGGTGATATATCTTTCTGAAGTCTTTGATGAAGTTGAAGAATAGATAGTTGTAATTGCAGTTTGCCTTAGTTATGCTAAAAGACAAATTACATATAAATATTGTAACTGCAGTTCTTGCTTGGTAACTGTTAAATGTAAGTTTACTATGTTAAAGTTAAAAACTTTCTTTTTATTTAAACAGAAAAAGGAAGGTGATGTGGGTTTCTGCTCTGTATGTTGGGAATACCATTGATTATAAAAGGACTGCCTTGGGCCTACACAGGGCAGAATAGAAGTTACTGGGGGAAAACTAAATGAATTCTGGGAGAAAGAAGGCAGGGTCTAGGAGTCACCATGTAGGCACTCCAGAGACAAACGCCAGATGGAAATTTACGTGGTAAGCCATGGCCACATGGCGATACACAGATTAATGGATATGGGTTAATTTAAGATATGAGTTACCCAGAAATAAGCTTAAGCTATTGGCCAAACAATATTGCAAATAATATAGTGTCTCTGTGATTAGTACTGCACTGGGCAGGATGGAAACCTCATACAACACCGGAAGGTATCAGTTGCCAATAAATCCTCAGATAGGTGTGTGAGTTTGGTGTTGACCTTTCCTCTCCATGTTTGGATTTTGTATGGTTTGAGCTTGCATAGGTCTTGTGCATGCTATCAAAACCACTTTCAGTTCACATGTATAGCAGTTCTGATTTGTCCAGGGAACATTATTACCTTATAATAAGCTACTGCTTCTGGCTCTTACATTCTTTCTGTCCCTTTCTTTTGCTATGATCCCTGAGTCTTTGGAAGATGGGATGTAACATCCATGTCCTGTAATACAATTTTATCCACTAGAAAACAGCAGATTCTTACTAAGCAGCAGTCTATGAGATACTTGATTTTCCCTTTTCAAAAACATAAAGACAAAAACAGACTAAGGCCAGAGAAGCCAAAGCATAGCCCCGCAGTTCCTGAGATGCAGGAAGCAATTCCTTCCAGGCAACCCAGTGCCAGCTAAATGAGTATGTTATTTGAGGGCCAAGGAGAAAACACCGGCATGCCTTGAGGACTTTATCTATGACATCTACATATGCATTTGCCAATGTTACAGATGATTCTGGGTATAGCAATTCTACTAGTGTATTTATTTTTCATGTTCCTTTCACATCAGTGACTTCTGAAAATATGAATGTTCTGTACAATAATATGAGTCTACCTGAACTGATAGAGTGGGCAGGTATTAAAGCTGTAAAGCAGATTTTGAGGAAAAAAACTGACTGATGAAAGAACTGGGGAAATTTGAGGAAAATGCAGAAATTGCCTGGTTATAAAACTTGGCAAAAGAATTTTACTGAAACAGAAAGGAACTTGGCTATGATGAATGATGTTTCTGAAGGACCTAGAGCTTTAGGACTGACTGCCAAAGGCTTTATAAATAAAAATATGTATTGGAATTGTGTGGAACAACAATGGGAAAGGTATAACAATGGAATAAAACCCACTGAAATATACTTCTGCAAACTGCAAGTAATTAGCCACTGAGGTGAAAGCCTCAAAAGTTGTTTTATGATTAACTCGGCTGAGAATTAAGAATATAGTGGCTGGCATGGGTTTTGGGGAATGGGAAAATATCACAATGGATTATGACATTCTGATTTCAAAGAATCTTTATACTTCCTGTGAACTGCTTTGACCATGTAATGATTAACCTGTGACAAGAAAAAAGAATCATATTCCTTGTGTATAATTTACAATAAAAGACTGAGGTTTGAAGCTCTGGGGAGAAACACAGAAAGAGAAAGGAAAAGAAAAAGAAAGAATGGGATAGAAAGAGACAGAAACAGAAGGAGGAGGAGAAGAAGGAGAGGGAGAGGGAGACGAAGAGGAAGATGAAGAAGAAACTGCACTGCAGCTGATAGCCTGTCAGCTTGCATCAGAATCCTGTGTTCCTGTACTCACTTCACCTTCCAGACATTCCAAATTTGAGACTCACTTCTCTTCTGAGGCTGGTCCTTTGCAAACTAAGAAATGACTCAGGTTAGAGACTGGAAAATTAAATTCTATAGGTATTCTTAGATTGGATACTGGGATAGGATTAAATTTGAATATTTAAATATAGTTTAATACATAATCTCATAAAGGTATCATTAGACATTCAGAAAAGGGCATTGGAATCCCAGAAACTAGAGTTAGCAGTCACATGTATGCTGGAAACAAACTAAGATTCTTTGCAAAAACAAATGCTCTTAATATCTAGGCCATCTATCCAGCCTCCAATTTTTACATCTTAAGTAACATTCAGGATATTATGATAATCAACTGCCAGTTATACAAAATGCCTGGCATTTGTCAATACCAAAAAATAAAATATATTCAATTTAATTTTATTATTCTAGTTTGAAAACGGATGCTAAAAAGAAATCCCACACTAGCTCAGAATTGAGTATAATAAAGGGTTATTTATTTAGGCATAGACTCATAGATCACAGTCCTCTGCTTGAACAGGGAACAGCAACAGAATCCAATAGCCCAAAGAGAGGCTGGATGTGTGCTTTACATTGGCATCTATAGTATAAGAGGCCAGGTCCAAGTAGGCTGGTAACTTAAAGGCTATTGGCTATAGGAATTCCTATAGCACAACCCCCTTTTGTTTAAATAAGAGTTCTAAGCCTAATAAAAATTATATGCAATAAAAACCAATATCGGGTATAAAAATTAGAATTACAACCAGTATAAACTATATCAAGCAAGAAACATGCGATAAATGTTTCAATAATTATCCTATCCTAACTAGTTTAAGTCTTGTATAATAAATAACTTGGCCAAGCCATGAGAGGAAAGTAACTACAACTATCTAGTCTTCAACCCCATCAAAGATCAGAGAAGGGAAATAATATTACTTGAGTAAGCAGAAAGTGCAATCAAGCAACTTCCAAAATGTGTAACAAATGACAGAGACAACTGGCTACCTGGGAAATGGCCCAAAGTCTCATTTGCAATGTTGGAGCAATCACTTTTGGCTAAAGCCTAGAATAACTGACAGACAATTTTCAGAGGCAGGAAAATTTTCAAAACCATTTTACCTTGAGTTGGCAAGATCTGACAGTCTTTTTTCGTGTACCCTGCTTGTCCTGTCCAGACATCATGCATTTTGTCAGTTGTGGATGCATGGGCAGTTCCTTGCCCAAAGGCCAGTTTTGCCAAGAAGAAAACAAGCTCCAAGTGGAGTGTCTTTGGTGCTCAACATTCTCTCAGGAATAGATTGGTGGTACCAGGAGGAATTGTGTCTGACGTTAACAGAACCCTAAGTTGTTTGCATGTCATATTCTGTGGAGGGAGCGGTGGGCCTGTTTCCCCGGCACCCGGCCGCCCACAAGAGTAAAGGCTAGCTTTACCCTGAAGTAATTACACGGAAACTGTATTCTTTTAAAAACTGCCTGGCCCATTAGTCCCAACCCTCTTATTGGCTAGCTCTTACATATCGATCTAACCCATTTCTAATATCCCTGTAACACCACGAGGTGTCTTACCAGGAAAGATCTTAACCTGCGTCTGTGTCTGGTAGGAGAATCATGGTGACTCCTTGACTCAGCTTCTTTCTCCCAACATCCTGTTCTGTTTACTCCACCCACCTAAGAGTGGGCCTATCAAATGGGCTAAGGCAGTTTCTTTATTAATAAGAAATCACTCCCACATCAATATTCTACAGTTCTTTGAAGCTGTTGAAGATTACCTATCTATGTAGAATACAGTCTCTATGTATCTTAAAAACCTTATTAGTCTAACTAAGTATGACAAACATTGATGACTATTGACCAATACCTATATAACTTAAAGACGAAGACTTCATATTAGAATATTAAATAATCTTTAAACAACTGTGCAACAAATGAGGACAATGACCTCAAAATGTAAACAATGTATAAGTAATCTAGATCAGAGGTTGAAATGTATATTGCAATATGGTAAATATAGCCTAATATTGTATCAATATATAAAATGTCGTAAACAGAGGTAGAAGCATGCATGCATACAATATGACAAAATAACTTTGCCTAGGTATTCAAATATTATAGACAAAAATAGGAACATATCCAATATAATTTAGTTTGTGTCAATATTCAAGAATCTATATCAATGTAAATTGCCTTTAAACAATTGCTCACAAGTATTCACTCTATTATTCACTATTATTGTTAGTGTGAGTAAACTCACACTAATCTATTATCCCATCTAATTTCCTTTTTTTAAAAGAGATCCCTGAGCTTACATAATTTCTCCCCAATTCCCAACCCTATAATAGTTATAGTCATTCCCTAAATGATGTCCCTAACCCTGAGAACAAACTTTGTAGGGAGAGTGACATTGTCTTCTAAAATTACTTCCAGATGTTTTGGGGGCAATGATCTTTCTATGGAAAAGTAAAATGATGGCTATGATTTAAGATTACTGTCTGGTATAATTGCAAATAGTCTTTGAGTATTCAGTAGGGTTATTCTGAGGCTCCTATTTGGAGTTCTGTCCAAAACACTGTAAAAAAGTGCAACATTTCAGCTAACCAAGTTAGGCTTTTAAGCCTGTATACTTGGTAGGTGTGGAGTTCAGATCCACATGGGTTCCAGAAGAAGATGGATGCTAAAATGAGATTCCATACTAGCTCAGAATTGAGTATAATAAAGGGTTATTTACTTAAGGGTAGACTCACAGATCACAGTCCTCCACTTGAACAAGGAACAGCAACTGAATCCTACAGCCAGAAGTGTAACATGGAGGGCCTGCTTGTTGGGATTTCTGTCCCACCCAATACCCCACAGCTGGCAAACCTCAAAGAAAATCACATAGAGATCTCCATAAGTTATAAAACTGATTGGTCCATTAGCTCAGGCTTCTTGTTAACTCTTGTAGCTTATATTAACCCATTTTTCTTATCTATGTTACCCACATGGCTTGGTACCTTTTCTCAGCTGGGTAGATTACATCTTGCTTCTTCCATGATCTGGGCAGGACTGGGGGAATGGGCTTCTTCTTATCTAAAATATTCCTGTTCTCATCACCCCACCTCTACTTCCTGTCTGGTTGACCCTATATTTCCAACTATATTTCATGCCTGGCCAATCAGCATTTATTTAAAATATGATTGACAGAATACAGACAATTCTCCTGCACCACAGAAGAGAGGCCAGATGTGTGCTTTACATCGGTATTCATAGTATAATAGGCCATACCCAAGTAAGCAGGTAACTTAGAGGCTTCTGACTGTAGGAATTCCTACAGCACTGGTTGAGAGAATAATTATATCTGAATTGCAACAAAGTTAAAATTATCTAAAGAGTAATATTAAAGATTATTCAATCTAGGTTCCACATCTTATAGTCTAAAGTAATTTTAAGACAGGCAAAATGGAATGTCTACCACGTCTGAAAATCTGATTTTAAACCTTGGCATACACATGGTGGAAGAAAAGAACTGGCTTCCTACCATAAAATGTTCTTAAACCTTCACACATACCCAGTGGAAAGTGCATGCCATTCTTCCCACCATTAATAATTGTAAAAATAATTTTGATATCTGACATGACCTACACAGCTTTGAGATTGACTGACTGGGGCAACCAGGAATGGAGAAATGACATATATACAGACCAAATACCTGGGATTGAGTAGGCCATGAGTTTTGGTGGTGACACATGAGCAGCTTGGAAATGCTACATTTATTTTATCTAAACCTGAAGAAGGAAGCTCACTTATTATGTATAGATGACAAAACTAGGACACTGGTTAGGTACTCTCAGTAGAAATGTTTTTAAAGGGAGCAGTCTCAGGATACAGTCATTATGGAGGAAGAAACCATAATTGATGCTATCTGCATGTAGTGGTTTTCACTAAAGGTCAACTGATTGTCAACATCTGTCATCAGACTAGGGAAAGGCTAGCCATTTTGATGGGTCTAAGGCATTTCCATTCTTGACATGACTGTGTTCATATCATGAATATTCATTCATATAGCAGTATATTCACTTCTCACAGATGCCTACATTCATACAGTTTAAAATGGGAAATCAAAAAAAATGGGAAATCAATATACTAGTCTTATAACAAAAGGACACAAAGGGAGTAGTCCTTAACTCACCTTCCTTCTCTACTTTCTAAAATGTTTGTTTTAGTTGTTTATTTGTCTTGTCATTGTTGTTTTAAGACAGGGTCTCACTAGGTAGTAAAGATTGACCTGAAATCTCTAAACACAGCCTGTTAATTGTTAGTTTTATTAAGTATGGTCATGCCTAATACCTATGTATTTCAGAATATATGTCTATGTATAAAAAGTAATGCCTTCTCCAATAAGAGACAAAAATTTGTTACCTCAAAACATGATGTGTGAGACCAGAATAAGCTGCATCAAAATATTTATCCTTAGCATGAGGATTATTTTGGGCACACTGTTCTGGAAAACTGCAGTCAAGCAGATGATCTGAAAGAAGAGGTTACTCAATGGGAACTCTCCAGCTCTGGAGGTATTTCCTTGTCTATTCCAGAAAAAAATATAACAAAATCCAGAGATTCTAATAAATGGGTAAAGCACTTCATCATATTTGTATGATAAAACTTAACCTTTCCTATGATTTTTTTGGATGACCCTCCTTAACTGGACTCCACAACACACATTTTAAGTTTCATTTTAAGATGGCATTTAATGCTGAATATATATATATATATATATATATATATATATAAAGATAGATAGATGAAAGACAGACAGATAGATAGATAGATAGATAGATAGATAGATAGATAGATAGATAGATATTCCCACAAACTTTATGCTACCATTGCACTACCATATCTTGTAGGCAGGATGCCATTGTAGATCACAGGCTTGTGGTTGGATTGCATTTCTCCTTTAGTAACATACAGAGTACCTTCCTGAAACAAGGACACTAACACACAGTGGTGAAGGTTACAGATCCTTCTATATAGCAGGCACTAGCTTGAGTTCTCCATGTTCAGATAATTGTATAAGTGTTGTCTTCAGCATTGGGGCCCTACTGATAATTTGTGGAGAACAGTCTATGGTATTGCATAAATATGATCAAGCAAGCATATTTTTAGGAGCTTGAACGATCCTTTATATACTAAAACAGTGGGATAGCAGGATCTTGAGTTAGATAAATTCCTATCTCCCAGAGGAAACTCCACACTGATTTCCATAGTGGATGTACAAGTGTGCATTGATGAGTGTTCTTACTCCACACCAAAGCCAGGATGAGCTGTCACTTGTTTTGTTGATATTAGACATTCTGACAGGTATAAGACAAAATATCAAAGTAGTTAATTTGCATTTCCCTGATGGCTAAAGATGTTAAACATTTCTTTAAGTGTTTCTCAGACATTCAAGATTCCTTTATTGAGAATTCTGCAGAGATCTGAACACCATTTTTAATTGGGTTATTTGCTTTCTTGATATTTAGTTTCTTAAATTAATATATTTTGGATATTAGCTATTTAACAAAACTGTCATTGGTTAAAAATATTTTCTCACTCTGAATGTGGCCACGTTGTTAAATGGCTGTGTGATGCCGTGCAAATTCTAATTGGTTTTAATGATAAAAATTAAGAATCAGATATTAGGGTAAATGCTGAAAGATCAGAGGAGTAAAGTAGCCTGTCACTAGAGAAATCTTTTAACTCTACCAAATTCTCAGAGCAAAGTGGGCAACATCCTGTCTCCACCAATCCTCAGACTGAATGCTCTGAGCTCCTATCTCCTTCCACCTTATACTCACATCTCTGCCTAGTCATATCATTCTTATTTCCATTTCCCTAGTGCTCGGATTAAAGGGATGTGATCCCATGTGCTGGTATCAAAAATCTGAGCTGTTTCTCTTTTAGACTAATTTTATTTCATGTAGCCCAGGGTGGCTTTGAACTCAGAGAGATCCTTGCACCTCTGTCTCCATAGTTCTGGGATTAAAGGTGGTTTGCACCACTGCCTGGCCTCTATAGCTAACTAGTGTGGTTAGTTCCACATTCTGATCTTCAGACAAGCTTCATGTGTTACAGCACAAACAAAATACCACCACGTTTTACCTTTTGTGTCAAAAATAAAATAGAAGGCTATAACTAATGCAAGAAAAACTATGTATAATAAATATAACTATAAAATATATACAGGCAATAATTATATTAATGATGTTTAGGCCACTAGCATTTGACCAATTCAGAGAAAATACTCCATTATCTGTCCTATGTGAGTCCAAAAGGCTGTACTTAGTTCATTTCAATTCTAACTTGCATTACCAAAATTATCTTTTATTATTTTTCAGTCCTATACACTTTACACTGATTTAGTGAATTTCTTTTCTAAATTTGGTAACAAGAAAAACTATGACTGTAACTGCTAAGAATAAGAGCAGCTCTGCCAGTGCAAGAAATCCAATTAGGTCAAATCAAACCAAATCAAAATGCCCATTGTTTTATTAAGTATGATCTTCTCTGGGGGCCGAGTGCATGGTGGGGACAGGACAAGAGGGAGCCCATGTAGACTCCAAAAAACACATGTTCTTCCTCTAGGAGGCCCCTTAAATACCCTGTGGTACTAGTCCTGACCCCCCAGGGAGGATTCAGGGCTTGGCATGCTGGGATTTGGAGTCCAGATCAAAGCAACTCCCAAGCCAGGGGCTGGGGCTACTCTGCCAACTTAACATTCCAGACTCTTTTGATATAGTGGTGACAGGAAATTGATAATTATGACAGACATTTAGGCTCTCTTTGGAAAAAGGGCATAGACTCAAGTCTGGCTACTTCCTGCTGTCACGGGGTGACATGGGGAAGGGAGTGCTGGCTGTTGGTGGATCCACTTCAGCGGGTGGTGTGGCTGGAGAGGCATCCTGTAAGCTGTCATTCCGGAGATGCCAGGCATTTGGGTTTTTTTGTTTGTTTGTTTGTTTTGACAGAGGTAAGAAGGCAGGCGTCTAGGAGGAAAAATATTGTTATTACTGGACCTTTTTAGTAGGGCTATCCCTTGGATGAGATACAATAGTAGATGAAACTAGATTTTCATTGGCAGGTGTCTGTGATTCAGGAGAGCTGGTACCAATAGTGTCCCAGGAGCTGGCTGGCATTGTCCTGGGAGCATTTTGTAGATTGGTCTTGGGTAGGCAGCAGGAATAACCTGAAAAATATGCTTAGAATTGGAAAATTAAATTCTTGCATTTTACCAGACCTGATTTTGGTGTAGCAATGGAACTTTTTAAGATCCTGTAAGAGAACTGATAGATGGCTATTAGAGGAAATTGAGAACTTTGAACCTCTCAAAGTTGAAAACCAGTACTATGAGGCCTGTTCACATTGAGATGTCAAATGCCTTAGACAGTTCTGGGAGGAATGGAGGAGCAAAACACGAGACAGCTTTTAGCCAGCAGGCAATCCCTAATTCTCTCCTGGTCCTTGGAAAACATCAGGCTTAGAAGCAATATTTGCCATTTGATTTTTTTTTCTGTGAGGGGAAGAAGATCTTAACTGGCTTGACAGATAAGCTGATCAATTCCCCAAGAAAAACCTTTTTTGCTTTTGTGTGGGTGCTTTGCAACCCAGAAAAAGCCTGGAAATGTAGGTCTTTGTCTTCTACGAGGACACACATAGGATGCTGCAGAGGCTGGCTTCATCTCGGTGGAACCTCTAAGATGTTAGGAATATTTCCTAATGCAAGCTCTCTGCCAAAGCAAAATCCCAATCAAGCCAAATCAAAACAAGCCAAATTAAAAATATCCAGGTTAAATGGGAGTTCTGAGCTCTCGTGTGGCCCCAAGGCCACGAATGCAACCACAGGGAGGAAGGAAAAGAGACCACGTGTTCTTCTTTTGGGAGTCCATTTAAATACTACTGGGATTTGGAGTCCAGACCAATACAAACTCTCAGGCTTGGAGGCTGGGATAGATGCAAGGGGCTGAGATCTATGATCCCAACTTAACAGTAACTATGAAATGTCAAACGCCATCAGAGAACCAAAAAGGAAATAAATACAACCTGAGTAAACAGAAAGTACAAGCAGAGACTTCCAAAAATATGAGAAATAACAAAAATAGTTGGCTACCTGGACAGTCACTCAAGATAACTGTGCAATGTTGGGGCATCCATATTTAACTTAAAGGCCTAGAATATTTGACAGACTTTTCTATGAAGCAGGATTTTTGAAGGACTTCCCACCTTGTCTTGGCAACGATTGGCAGTCACTCTCTTTTGTGTCCTGCTTGTTCAATTTGGACAGCATACTGTCAACATTTGAGGCAAGGGCACTTTGCTGCCCAGTGGCTTACTTTTGGCACAAAGAAAGTGAACTCCATGTGGACTTTTTTCCATGCCCATCATCTCCTCTGAAAAAAGAAAGAACCTATGTTATTAAAACATCATAAATGCTGTATACTGTATATCTCTGAAGTGTTTGAAAATAACCAGCCTATCTAAACTATATCTCTATTTGACTTTGAAAATATAACTAATATGACTACAAGTTTTATTATAATGGCTAACTACTAACTTGCATTTCTTTATATCCTAATTAGTTAGTAATAATAACTTTCAAGGACTAGAATTACATTGTTAAATAAATTGTATGGGTACAATACCTTCAACAAGATTAGAAGCATATTTACATTATGTTCTAACAAAATAATCTTAAAATAGCATCATTATATAAAAATCCATATTAATGTAAAACATTTAAAATTAGTACTTGCTTTTTTTAAAGTAGAGTCAATAATCTATTTTTCCTATTTCTATATTCTTGCTTTTTTCTTTTCAGAGTAGATCCAATAATCTACCCTTTTGTCCTATCATTTCTACATCCTTTTATTTTCAGAGTAGATTCCATAATTCACTCCTTTATCCTATTTGTATCTTTTTTCTTTTAAAAACAGGAACTCTAAATCTAATCTCCTTTATATAAATTTTTCCTGACCATTACTAATAACAATTTGTAACTAACCACCCTACACGATGACAAATATCTTCAACTCATTGAACACCTAAAATCCATGCATCCCACCTTTGGGAAGGTGGGTATCATGTTCTTAAATTGATTTCCTGCTATCTGTGGTTGGTGACATCTTCAGGGTTAATTGTCAAGTATCTATTCTGGGGAAAGGTAACTGTATCATTTTTTATCCAGTCTCTGTTTAACAGGAAATTTCAGGACTTGTCTCAAGTCCTGACTAAGTAGTCTGTGAGGCTGGATCATCTCAAATAGCTATCTTAAAATGGTCCGGAACAGTTTATAGTCCAAAGCCAATAATCAGGTGGTATTTTTCAAATCAGTGGAGTTACCATAGTCCTGATGGAATTGTCATTGTGGGACACCATCTTCCTTTTGGACACTTCAACGGTCACTGTCAGGTGTGGTCATGATTCATTGCAGAAAAATTAAATGTGTTGACTGTCAAATACAGCAGATCTTGAAGAGGTTAGAGGATCAATATTTGTTATACACATCCAGAGTACAAAATGCCAGCTCACACCTATAATCCCAGAACTAGGGAGGCAGAGGCAGATGGATCCCTGTTAGTTTGAGGCCAGCCTGATCTATAAGAATTAGTTCCAGGACAGGCTCCAAAGCTAAAGAAAAACCCTGTCTTGAAAAATCAAGAGAAAAAAAATCAAACAAACAAACAAAAAAGTTAACTCCTCATTACCTGATAGAGATTCAAACCTGAAATCATATACAGAAAACTAAATGAAACCTTTTTTTCTAGTATTAGTTAGTACCCATCTAACCATTAATATAATAAATAAAGTTTGAAATATATATATATTAATCTTATAAATTTTGATATAATATTTATACCTTATAAAAGCTTTTAAAGAATCAAAGTTAAACCAAAGGATTATGAAAATAGTGGCAAAAAATAGTCCCTAAATTTTGGATTTTACTCTCTGGCATATCAGGAGGCTCTTCTAACACGAGACAGAGATTTTGGATTTTACCTTAATAAGCATGCTTGGGTTTAGAGAAGGAGAGAGTCATATTCCTACATTTTCCTACAGAAAAAGATTATCTTGACTGTCCCTTGTTGATATACATTTATTAGTCCAATGCCTGCCTTTGCCATACTTTCTGCATAATCCAGCAGGGAGGGATGTTTTGTTTGATTGTGTTGAGAAAAAAAAACACATTGTTTTGAGGAATTCCCTGTTTACAATCCCTTTTTAGGTTACTTTGTTTACCACAATTGAAATACTTGACATTTTGATTTTTCTTCAAACCTCTGGAAATCACCTTTCACATCCAAGCATGATCATGATCATAAGATTCAATACTGGTTGCATCTCAGATCTATTCCTCCAAGGTTTCAGATTCTACCTTTAATTGGCTACTTACCCTTTTGTGTTGTGGACTAGCATTTTAAAACCAGAGATTCAATCACTATTTGTCTAGATTCTGAATTTAGTTTCATTATATTTACTGCTGAAGTCAATTTTTGTAAGAAATCAGTGAAGGTTTCTTTTGGGCCCTGTATGGCTTTAGTAAATGACTCAGTTTTCTTTCCTCCTTCCTCAATTCTGTCTCAAGCATTGAAAGCTGCTTCATGGCATAAGTCCAGTGTATGTTTATCAAATAGAGATTGCTTTTTTACATTAGCATAATCTGCTTCACCAAGAAGTTGGTCTTAGAAAATTTCTATACCTCTAGCCCTACTTCATTGTTTAATGGTTATAACCTCATCTTTCCACCATGTCCTCCATTGTAATAGAAGACCAGGCTCTAAGGCTATTGTAACCAAATCTGTCTAGTATTTAGGAATAATTCTATTACAAATTGACCACAAGTTTAATATCTGATTCACAAAAAGTGAATGCATACCTCATGAGGTTATCACTTCCTTGAATCTCTTTAAATCTAACGTTTCCACAGGATTCCAGTGAGTATTTAAACAGCCTTGAGGATATCTGTCATTTGGCAATTTTTGTAAAATGACAGGACATATTAAGGTTGGTTTTTTGAAAACCTTAGGCTGTTCCTCTCTAACCTTACAGGGCAATACTGAAATTGGTTCTTCTTTTAATATCTCCTTCAATATCCCTATGATCTGTTTTAATAAGTTTTTCTAAGTCTTGTATTTTGGCACAAATAAACCAACTTTTTTGGAGATAAACAAAGAATTATCAAGATGATAATTAACATTATACCAATCCCAGTTAAACTGATTATCCCTTCATTTAATTGATTTAATTGTTCCCATTTTAAATTATGCATTGCTTAATCATACACAGACCTAACTCTCTTCATCAGAAAAGTTTTTTCCATTTTTTAATGTGAAAAAAAATCTCCCTTTTAACTAATTCCTTTCTTTTAGAATTCTCAGTTGTCTCACCAAATCTGCCAACAATGACGATGCAGATGTGAGGTTGACTGCTGCTACATGGAATAGTAGAAGCTTGAACCTGTTTCAAGGCAGCAGTCCATGAAGTAGGGCCAGGGAAAGCCCACAACCCACTGCAAAAAAAGAAGCCAAAAGAAGCTATCTGCACTAGTAAACATACAAAAGCAGATAACTCATACGGCATTTGGAGCCCAAATGCCTGTGGAGTTTGCTACAGAAAGGCTGTAACAGAAAAGGTCAGGCCCACTCAGAGGCCTTGAGTAAAAGGAAAAACTAGCCATTGGTTGGTGATTCCAGCTGTGTGTGGCTGCAAAGCCACAAGCAAGCAATATTTTTGTGAATTCATACCCCAAAAGTTGGACAGCAGACATAGCATAAATTCTAATTGGCCTTCATAAGAAAAACCCAGAATTAGATACGGGGGTAAATGTGGAAAATCAGAGAAGTAAAGGAGCCAGCCACTGGAGACCTTTTACCTCTTACAGAATCCTCAGACCAAAGTGGGCAGGGTCCTGTCTCCACGAATCCTCAGACTGAATGCTCTGAGCTCCTACCTCCTCCCATCTTACATTCCTCTCTCTGCTCAGCCATATCACTCCTGTCTCCAACTCCCTAGTGCTGGGATTAATGCTGTGTGGTCCCAAGTACTGGGATTAAAGGTTTGAGCTGTTTCTCTTTTAGACTGATTCTATCTCCTGTAGCCCAGGGTGGCCTTGAACTCAAAGAGATCCATCTGCCACTGTCTCCCAAGTTCTTGGATTAAAGGTGTGTGCCATCACTGCCCAGTTTCTTTGGATAACTAGTGATCTGATCTTTAGGCAAACTTTATTTGTTATAGTACAAACAAAATATCACCTCAGTGTTCTTTGCCATTTAGACAATTCTCAGTTTCACGAGATCCCATTTGTTGAAATAAGAGCAGCGGGGCTGCATCCCCAGCACCCCGGCTGCCCACACGGCTAGCTTTACCCGAAATAATTACATGGACACTGTATTCTTTTAAACACTGCTTAGCCCATAGTTTCAGCCTTTTAACCCATTTCTAATAATGTATGTCACACCGCTAGGTGCACTTACCGGGAAGATGCTAGCCTATGTCCATCTTGGGTTGGAGCTTCATGCCTCTGCCTCAGAGAGCAGAGCTATCGCGAGGGGAGCGTGGCATCTCCGTCTGAGGCATCTGGCTCTGAGCGGAGCTGCATGCTTTCTGACCTCACTTCCTCTTCCGCTCAGCATTTTGTTCTGTTTACTCCACCCACCTATGTTCTAACCAATCAGGACCAAGCAGTTTATTTATTGCTTAACCAATGAAATCAACAGATTGATATATGACACTCCCACATCACCCATTAGTAATTGTTGATTACTAATTGCCTGGCCTAATGGTGTTCTGTTCAGAAAGTCTTTTCCTGTACCAGTAAGTTCAAGGTTACTCCTCAATTTCCCATGTAGCAGGTATAGTATACCTGGTTTTATGTTGAGGCCTTTGGTACACTTGGAGTTGATTTGTGCAAGGTTTTAAATACGATTTTATTTTCAATATTCTATATGTGTTGTAATAAGAACGGCGGGGCTGTGTCCCCAGCACCCCGGCTGCCCACACGGCTAGCTTTACCCGAAATAATTACACGGACACTGTATTCTTTTAAACACTGCTTGGCCCATTAGCTTCAACCTCTTAACCCATTTCTAATCATCTATGTAGCACCATGAGGTGTGCTTACCAGGAAGATTCTAGCCTACGTCCATCTTGGGTCGGAGCTTCATCGCGTGTGCCTCAGAAAGCGCGGAGCATGGCCTCTCTCTGAGGCGTCTGGCTCTGAGCGGAGCTGCATGCTTTCTGACCTCACTTCCTCTTCGTCCCAGAATTTTGTTCTGTTTACTCCACCCACCTATGTTCTTACCTATCAGGGCCAAGGCAGTTTATTTAACCAATGAAATCAACAGATTGATATATGACACTCCCACATCATATATGCAACCATCCAATTTTACCAGCACCATTTCTCAATGATGCTCTCTTTCTTCCAGTGTATATGTCTGGCCTCTTTGTCAAAACTCATGTGTCTGGAAGTGTGTGGATTTGTGTCTGGGTCCTCAATTGATTCCATTGATCAATGTGTCTGTTTTGTGTCCATATCATGCTGTTTTTATTGCTATAGCTTTGTAGTAAAAATTGAAATAGGGGATGGTTATACCTCAAGCAATTCTTTTATTATTCAGGATAGTGTTAGGTATTCTCACTTTTTATTTGTGTTTCTATATGAAGCTGAAAATTGTTCTTTCAAGATCTATGAAGAATTGAGTTGAATTTTGATGAGGATTGCATTTAATCTGTAGGATGCTTTTGGTATGATGTGTATTTTTACTGTGCTAATCCTACTGATCCATGAGCATGGGAGATATTTCCATCTTCTGTTATCTTCTTCAATTGTTTAAAGCTTTTATCATACAAAAGACATGCATATCATGTCTTTCACATGCTTGCTTACATATATGTGAAGATAGTTTATATTATTTGAGGCTTTTAAAAAAGGTGTTGTTTTCCTGGTTTCTTTCTCAGACCATTTTTCATTTGTATATAGGAAGGCTACTGATTTTTGTGAGTTAATTTTGTATTCAGCTATTTTGCTGAAAATGTTTATCAGCTATAGGAGTTTCCTGGTGGAAGTTTTAGGGTCACTTATGTATACTATTGTATCATCTGCATATACAGATATTTTAACTACATTTTTTCCAATTTGTATCCCCTCATTTATTTGATTGCTCTAGTTAACACTTCAAGTACTATACTGAACAGGCATGGAGAGAGTGGACAATCTTGTCTTTTCCCTGATTTTAGTGGAATTGCTTTGATTGTCTCTCCATTTAAGTCAGCATTAGCTATGGGCTTGCAGTAAACTGCATACATTATGTTAAAGTATGTCCTTGTATCCCTAATCTTTCTTGAACTTCTCTCATAAAGGGAATTTATATTTTACTAAAGGCTTTTTCTTCATCTAATGACATAATCATATGGGAATTAAAGGTCTGTGACACCTCTGCCTTGCTGCTTTGTGTTTTAGTATGTCAGAAATTTTGGAGAAAGTTTTTTGTGGTGCCAAGAAGGTATATGCTTTTGTGTTTGGGTGAAATGTTCTGTAAATACATGTTAGGTTCATTTGCTATACAACTTTAATTAAATCCAGTATTATTTTGTTTAATTTGTGTCTAGATGACCTGTCTATTGGTGAAAGTGGGTTATTGATGACACCCACTATCAGAGTGTGAGGATCAATATATGATTTAAAGCTGTAGAAGTATTTCCTTTAAAACTTAGGTGTCATATGTTTGGAGCATAGATGTTTAGAATTGAAATGGTATCTTTTTCCTTTAATACTTATGGAGTGGGCTTCTCTAACACTTCACATTAGTTTTGGTTTAAAGTCTATTTTGTTGGATATTAAAATGGCCACACCAGTTCACTTCTTAGATTCATTTGCTTGGAATATCTTTTTCCAACATTGGGATTTGTTTCTTGAATGTGGCCAAAGTATGGATTCTGTTTTTGCACCTATTCTGCTAATTTTTCTGCATCCTTTTACTGGGGAATTGAGACCATTGATATTGAGAGATATCAAATGACCAATGACTGCCAGTTCCTGTTATTTTGTGTTTTGTTATTATTGCTCTCTCTCTCTCTCTTTCCCTCCTTTTCTCCCTCCCTATTTCCCCCATTTCTCTTCTGTGTGTGTGTGTGTGTGTGGGTGTGTGCATGTGTGCGCGTGTGTACATGCACACTCTGTCATTTGACTTTGCAAGTCTGGAAATTATTTACTCTGTGAGTTTCCTTGCATGTGGTTAACCTATATAGGTTGAAGTTTTCCATCTATCACCTTCTGTAGGGTTGGATTTACAGATAGATATTGTTTAAATTATAATTCATCTTAGAATATCTTATAGTCACCATTTATGGTAATTGAAAAGTTTTGCTGGTTATAGTCATCTGGGCTGGCATTTGTGATCTCTTAAAGTCTGAATGACATCCATCCAGGCCCTTCTGACTGTTAGAGGTCCATTGAGAAGTTAGGTGTAATTCTAATAGGTCTGCTTTTATATGTTGCTTTGTCTTTTATTCTTGTAGCTTTTAATATTCCTTCTTTCTTCTATATGTTTAGTGTTTTAATTATTATGTGGCAATGATATTTTCTTTATCAGTCCAATCTATTTTGTTGTTCTTTATTAAAACACTATTAATAAAAACTCAGAGATGGATGTTGGCATTCAACCTGAAGACCAGAAAAGCAAAGCAGCCAGCCACTGGCTCTTACCTCAACCTCAGTCTGAAAATGGTAATCCTGCCTCCAGGAAACCTCAGATTGAGACTATATGTGAGAGCTGTCCCTTCTGTTTTATAATCCTCTCTAGTTCTGGGATTAAAGGTGTGCACCACTACCACCTGATTTCTATGGCAAGCTAGTATGGCTACTGGGATTAAAGGTGTATGTCATTGTGGCTACTGGAATTAAAGGCACATGCCATTGCTGCCTGGTCTGTAAGGCTGGACAATGCAGCTGTTTTACTTTTCTGATCTTCAGATAAGCTTTATTTATTAAACTACAAATGAAATGTGACTACATTTTATGCTTCTTGTACCTTGACAGGCTTCTTCTTTATGTTATAGAAATTTTTCTATGTTTTTGTTTAAAACACTGTCTGTGTCTTTGACTTGGTATTTTTCTCCTTCATTTATTCCTATAATTCTTAGTCTTGGTCTTTTCATAGTGTCTCAGATTTCCTGGATGTGCCAACAGTTTTTAGTTCTAACATTTTATTCTATCAATATATCTATTTCTTCAATGTCTGAGATTCTCTCTTCTATCTCTTGTTTTCAGTTGTTGGTGAAGGTTGTCTCTGGTTTCTGTTCAAGATCTTAAATTTTTCACATCCACATTTCACTCTGTTTGGTTTTATTTATTGATTCTCTTTCTACTTTCAAATCTTGAACAGTTTAATTCCACTGTTTATTTGTGTTTTCATGGATTTCTTTAAGGATTTTATTAATTTTATCTTTGAGGACTGTTATCATATTCATTAAATCTGCTATTAGGTCATTTTCTTATGCTTCACCTATGTTGGAATATTCAGGTTCTTCTCTGGTAGGATTGCTTGGCTATAATGGAGCCATATTTTGCTGGTTGTTATTGATTGTGTTTTTACACTGGCTTCTAGGTATCGGGGATTTGGAATATTATACTTTTAGGTACTGATATCCCTGTTTTTTGTTTCCTTTCTGGTCTTAAGAGAATTTGGTGGTTGTTTGTTTCCTGGTAGGAAAATCATCTGAGATGTTTATACCTTGGCCTCTGAGTGTCCCAGGTAAAATGTGTTTCTGGGTATTGGGATTTAACATTTTGGAATGGAGATGGTATAAAGACAGTTGAGGTGTTTCTCAAGAAGGTGCAGCTAGGTGTTCTACCAGCATCTCCTCTGCTGGTTGTTCTGCTACAGAACCGGGGAAAAGATTGTGAAGATGGTCACTTAAAAGAAATCCCACACTAGCTCAGAATTGTGAAACAGATGGTTATTTATTTAGGGGTAAACTCACAAATCAGAATTCTCTGCTGGAATGGAGATCAGAAACCAAAATCCACAACTGGAACAGAGGGAGAGTCAGGAAAAGAGGCTGGACACATGCTTTGCATCAGCATATATAGTAAAAGAGACCACGCCCCAGTGGGTAACCACTAACTGTAAATCTTCCTACAGCACCTCCCTCTTATGTTTAAGTAAGAGAGTTCAAAGCTTAATACAAAATTATATACAATAATAACAAATATATTTAATAATTATCGTAACCTCACTAGTTTAAGTCTTGTATAATAAATAACTTGGCCAAGTCATGAAAGGAAAGTAACTACAACTATCTAGTCTTCAACGCCATCAAAGATCAGAGAAGAGAAATAAAGCAACTTCCAAAAAATGTGCAACAAATGACAGAGACAACTGGATACCTAGGCAATCACCCAAAGTCTCATTTGCATCGTTGAAGGAACCAACTTTGGCTAAGGCCTAGAATAACTGACGTACCATTTTCAGAGGCAGAAAAAATTTTAAAACCATCTTATCCTGTCTTAGCAAGATTCTACAGTCCTGCTCATCCATTTCCAGATATCAAGTATCTTGTCAGTGGTTGAGGCATGGGCATTTCTTTGCCCAAAGACCAGTTTTTCCAAGAAGAAAATAAGCTCCAAGTGGAGTGTCTTCAGTGCTCAACAATCTCTCAGGAATAGATCGGTGCTGCAAGAAGCAATTGTGTCTCACTTCAACAGAACCCTACGTTATTGAAATGCCACATTCTATAGTTCTTTAAAGTGGTTGAAGGTTAACTATCTATGTATCTAAAAACCTGATTAATCTAACTATAAGTATGACAAACAAAGATGACTATTGATCTATAATCCTTAATACCTATATAACCTAGAGACTAAGACTTCATATTTGAATATTATACAATAAACAATTGTGCAACAAATGAGGAAAATGACCTCAAAATGTAAACAATGTATAAGTATCTTGATCAGAGGTAGAAATGTACATTGCAATATGATAAATATATATAAATATATAAAAATTTAAGCAGAGGTGGAGGCATTCATGCATACAATAGTCAGTATAATTTAACTTTGCATCAATATACAAGAATCTATGCCAATGTAATTGTCTGTAAATAATAACTCACTAGTATTCACTATATTATTCACCATTATTATTAGTGTGAATAAGCTCATACCAATGTATTATCCCATTCAATTTTCCTCCTTTTTTTTCTCAAAGAGATCCCTGAGCCTAGGTGCCAATTGTAATTAGGACTGGCTTGTTAGTCCCGGCTGCCAGCTAGCTTAGCCCCTAAATGACCATACAGAAACTGTATTAATTAAAACTTTGCTTGGCCCATTAGCTCTAATTTCTTATTGGCTAATTCTCACATCTTAATTTAATCCATTTCTATTAATCTGTATATCACCACATGGCAGTGGCTTACTGGGAAATATTCAGCATGTCTGTCTCTGGCGGCTCCATGGCATTCCTCTCCTACTCCATCTTTCTTCCTCCCAGATTTCAGTTCTGTCTTCCCTGCCTACCTAAATTCTGTCCTGTAAACTAGGCCAAGGCAGTTTCTTTATTAACCAATGAAAGCAACACAAAGACAGAAGGACCTCCTACACCAAGACTGGAGATTTGGACTTGGAGGATGAAGGGAGAAGTGAAGATCTACAGTTTGCCTACCTGCTTCCCTGGTCAGAGCAGTCTGGATATTCCCAGGGAGTGCCTACTGGAGTTAGGGCTTAGGACACATCAATGTTTTGTGGGAAGGCAGTTTTGAAGGGATGATCTGTGTGATCTGTAGGAGACAGGTTCAGGACGGGATGAGAGGCTACAGCAAGGATTCTACTGCAGAGTTGGGGTAAGCCTGGGGGATTGGACTTGGTCATGCAGAGAGAGAGGTGAAGAATCTACAATTTGCCTATTTTCTAGGCCAGAGTTGTCTCTGGGTTTCCAGGGAGCACCTACTGATGATGAGAAATGTTTAGGGAAGAGAAAGTTTAGGAGTGGAGGATCTGTGGGAAACACTAGAGGTGAGGTTGGGGGAGAAAGGAGAGGCTTGTGGCAGGTGCTCTGTGGCAAAACTGGGAATGAGACTGGATGGTTGTACTTGGAGGAATGGAAGGAGAGGTGAGGATCTGCAGTTAGCCTATCTGCTTTCCCAGCAGGAGTGACCTACAAGTTCCCATGGAGTATCTGCTAAAGTCAGGGGCTTAGATAAGAAACAAGTAGGGGAAGGGATGTCAGGGGGAGAAAATCTGTGGACTCCACTGGAGATGAGTACAGGGAGAAAGGAAGGCTCCATGGGTGTTCTGTTGCAGAGCTGGGGAGGAGAGCAATGGATTTTATTTGGAGGAGCAGAAAGAAAATGTGAAGGTCTGCAGTTAGCCTTACTACTGTTCTGGTTGGAGAGGAATGTGTGTTCTCAGAACTATTCTAGTGAAATATTTGGGAGTCTTGCTGGAAGGTGACTGTGGACATGCATTATATAGACAAACTCCTAGTTTCATGGCACTAAGGGATCTCCCACATATTTATGGGCTTTTTCTTCTCAAATTATATCATGCTCTCAAAGTGAAAAATCTATGAAAAACCACTTTCTGCTTTGTCATGCAAGTATAATAATTTTAAAATGCACACAATTTTTTTATTATAATAAATGCTTATTCCCTAAGGTGAAGGAGACTCCACCAAAACCTAATCTTATCTTGTACTTTTTACTCCAGGCACCTCTATGCATTTTCCTCACAGACAGACAGACAGAGGAAGAAAGAGAGAGAGGAGAGAGAGGGGTAGGGAAGGAGGTAGGAAGGGAGGGAGGAAGAGAGAGAGGGAGGGAGTGAGAAAGAACATAGACAATAGGGATCGAGCCATCAGAAAATAAATGAGGAGGAAGTGGGAATATACTACTGTGGCAAGGGGGCAGCTATAACTTGTAGGGAGCCAGTAAGTGTAGTCGCAATTACAAGATGGCGCCTAGCTCCTGCGGGCTGCAGTAGCCAGTACCACCATCTCGGGCATGCTCAGTGTCCTCAGTGTGCTGGACCTATCAGGGGGCTTGGAGCAGGTTGCTAGGACAATTTGACCAATAGGAAGCCTGCACGTACCCCTAGTTCCGATATTAAGAAGTTGCAGCAGTTGCAGCTCAGAGCCCCTCGCTTCCTGCTCTCCCTTCAACCAAGAGGCTCCAGTAAAACGTGATTTGGGAAGAATCCTCGTCTGGTGGCTGTTCTTTCCTGCTGGTCAGGGAGTTCACCACAATAACTAACTGAAGCAATGCTTGTAAAGTCCTCCTCCTTGAGACTTTAAATATTAACATTTAAATGTAAGAGTTGAAAGAACTTCATTTCATTTCATCTTACCACCACAAAGAAGGCCCACTAGAGCTGTTTAGCTCAATCCTTGTTGCTTGATTCATGCTAAAATGAAAGGGATGAAAATCACATTTTGAAGAGACAAACCAAAAATAAAAAATAGACCAAGATATATTATAAATGTTTAGAATCATTGCACTGGGATTTGAAAATATACATGCAGGGTTATCATAGTAAGGAAAGATGTACACAATATGTATGGACAGACAGGTAATATATTCAAAGAGAGGAAAATTGTAAGACTCAGAAGAAATGCTGGAAATCAAACCTGGTGTTATTGAAATAAAGAATACCTTTAGTGGAATCATAAGCAAATTTATTTTGGCTTAGGAAAAGATGAGTGGGGTTTAAACTAAGCAAAAAGAGACATCTCAAATGGAGAAGGCAGTGGGAGAAAACCCAGACTATCTACAATCTATCATAAGTACGAAAAGAGACAACACATGTTTAATTGGAATACTTGAAAAAAGAACTAAAAAGGAAGGGACATAAAAGTGTTTTAAATATGAGTCGAGAACATTAAAAAATGACAGAAAGCAAACAACAGATTCCAAAGTCTCAGTGAACACCAAAGGGAAAATTAAGAAATCCAAAACAAACAGCTTCTCATATCTAGGCATATAATATGCAAAAACAAAAAATAATAATAAAGAGACAATATTGAGAAACAAAATACTTCTCATAAAGAAGAACAGGAATTATAGGAAACTTCATATCACAATATGTTCTGGCAAGAAAAGAATAGCATGATCCAGCTAAAATAGAGCATTTCTGAAATCCCAACACTTGAAAGGCTAAGGCAGGAGGATCACAAGTTTGATGCTAGTACATAATATAACAACCTCCAGGACAGTCTCAGAAACATAAAGGCATCATGTTTCAAGATAAACAAAAAAAACAAACAAAAGGCTTATATATTAATATGAAGAAATAAAATTGTTTTAGTTCATAATCTAAGTGGCATATACCAGAGAACCTCTAACAATAATAAAGAAAAAATCTTCTGAAATAATTAACATAAAAATAACACAGATCACAGAATGAGGAATCTGCATCTGCTTTTCTGTATTAGACATGAAAAACTGAAATTTGAAATAAAATAACAATACCATTTCAAAATACACCCAGAGAATAAAATACTTAGGCACAACCTTAGGAAGACATGTGTAGTAGTTTGAATAAGAATGACCCCCTTCATCAAGGACCCCACGGAAAGGCTCACAGAATCAACTAATCTGGGTTCTTTCTTAGTGGCTCACAGAGCCTGAACTGATAACCAGGGAGCCTGCATGAGACTAACCAAGGCACTCTGCCTATATGTTACAGTTGTATAGCTTGATCGTCTTGTAGGACTCCTAACAGTTAGAAGAGGGACTATCTCTGACTCTTTTATTGACTTTTGGGACCCTACTCCTCATACTGGATTGCCTTGTCCAGCCTTAATACATGCGGATGAGTTCAATCTTACTGCAACTTGATATGCCATATTTTATTGATAGTTTTGTGAGACCTGCCATTTTCTGGATGAAGAGAGAAGAGGAGGGGATTAGGGGATGGGAGGGGAGAATGGCAGGAAAGACTGGGAGATGAGGACATGGAAAGGCCAGGATATAAAATAAATAGATGAATTTTTAAAAACACTATAAAATGGTTCCATATATGCTCATATGTTTGAACGCTTAGTCATCAGGGAATGGCACTACTTTGTAGGGTTTAGGAGGTATGCCCTTGAAAGAAGTATGTCACTGGATGGAGGGGGGTACTATGAGATTTCAAAGGCCCATGCCAGGCCCAATGTTTCTCTCACTCTTTCTGCTGTCTATAGATGCAGATGTAGAACTCTGAGCAAGTTCTCCAGTACCATGTCTGCCTACATGCTGCCATCCTCCCTATCATGATGACAATGAATTTACCCTGAAACTGCAAGCAAGTCACAATTAAATGTTTTCCTTTATAAGAGTTGCCATGGTTACTATGTCTCTTCACAGCAATGGAACACTGATGAAGACAGTATATACCTACATATATATTAGAAAAACTATACATCAATGGGAAAGACAATATAAAATTTAAGCAAATACAAAGATGTCCCATATGGGATAAAAGTGTCAGTTTTGCTTGGATGTGAATTCCCCTCAATTTGATCTATAAAAGATGAGATACCATTAAGTGGAACTGACCTGCAAAAAGTGACCATGAGGCTCTTCAAGAATAGTAAAAATTCTCTCACAAATTTACTCATTCACATATTGGCAAAAGTTACATATTCTGGACATCTCCAATGTGAGTTTATAGGTATTAAGTAATACCTCCAATGTAACATTTTATTCTCCCATGTCATTGCATCCCTTCCTCTGAATTACATTAAAGACTATTTGGTACTTACAACTTATTCACAATGGGCCATCTTTTGATTTATGCTACTGACAGTCAAGGAAAGATATTATTTAAGAGCTATGTATCCCTCCAGTAATACATATAGTATCTCTGCTTATTGAGACTGCTTCAACAAATCATGCATGATCTGGCTTTCAGATCATCATCCTATATAATCAATATTCACACACACACACACACACACACACACACACACACACATTCCTTGGACTTCTGCATGCTTGAATTAGAAAGCAAAAGTAGTTCTTTGGAAGGTGTATAGCTCCTCCTTGGTCATCCTTTGTAACAAAAACTCTAGGATCTTAATGGGATTTGAATATGTTTATATGTTGATAAATAGCAGAATGCTAGGCCTCCTTAGCCTCCTTATTCCCCAGGGAAAGGTAAATACGCTATGTGCCCTTTCAGCAGCCCATGATGCAGGACAATCAGATGCAATAGGGAGTTAAGTCAAAGCAGGAACTCGGTTTATTACAGTGAGCATCAGCTTATATAGGTTATGTAACACCCTGTGATGTGGGGGTACCTCCACCAATGAGAGGCAGCCAAGCTCTCCCTGTGGCTGGAGTGAAGCCTACCTACTTTTTGCTGTCTCATCCTCACTCGGTTCCTTCAAACTCGAGCCAGGCTTTTCTCTGTCCTACAGGCCTCGAGGTACAGGCCCTGATATAATTTTGGACCATCATCTTTCCCTTTTATTTTATATCCCACCCCCTACCCCAGTCACCAAGCCAGAATAGCCCACTGGGAAGAGAGTATGGGTCAGGGCCACCCCTATCTGGAGTTTTGACCTGGATACCCTCAAATTGAGAGTTAACCATGGGGGAAGATAAATCAAGCCTATCATAATGTACTAAAAGGACCATGAATTGTACCTGTTGTATCTGTTTTTAGAATGCTTGTTTCAGCCTTTGGAGAATGCATGGGTCAAAAAGAGAGATCAATGAACAAATAGCCACTGGCCCAACTAGGGAAGAAATGAGTGTGGTAAGCCATGACTACCAATTGAAGCAGGTCTCATAGGGGGTACTTGACTTAAATGAATCAGTATCTTTTCTTAACTCATCTTGGGTCTTGTAACTATCTCAGAATGGTCCATATAGAATCAACATTCTTCCCCAAGTGTCCTGTAAATTCCTCCCTGTTCCATAATCAGCAAATCCAAGCCTCGCCTATTTTGCTAAGGAATTTAAATACTTTTGTAAATAATGTAATGCAGTCTCTGCCTTTTATAATTATGCCCAGCCCAGTCTGTTCACATACATATTAAGAACAGTAGTAATCAGGATGTACCACCTTCCCCCTGTAGTTTCTAATAGCAGAGGCAGTCCAGTTGCTTCCTGGGCATACATAAAAGGGTGTTTGCAGAAGGGCATGTCTCCTGAGGACATGAGAACACCCAGGTTCTTTTTAAAAAAAAGATGCTTGGGGTAGGGTGCACCCCTGAGAGCCTCCACATTCAGGTCTCCCTTCCGTTCCCGGAATCCATTCTCCCAAGTCCCAGCTCTGATGCACCAAATCACAGAGGTCAAACATCAGACAGGTCATGCCACCATGTCCAGGGTGTCATCATCTGAGAAGTCTGGTTTCGGATCCCCCCAGTGCCAGTGATTGATAGAATTCATGTCACCTGCTGTGGTTGGTGGGGGCTTGCTGCCTGAACCTTGATCCCCCTAAGAAGAGTTAACATGATTACTGCTGGGAGGGTCATCTGAAATAGACAAACAAACAACATTTTCCTTAAGGGTCAATCTCCCTTGGGCAGTGGTAATTTTTCTTTTCTTGTGTTTGAAATTAAAGATTGTCCACCATAATCTCTTTCTTTTTTTGTTGGTTATCTTGGTCTTCCCCATTGTCTTGAGGGGAGGGGAGAAATTTTAAGTTATGAATGTGCATTTTTCCTCTGTTTGGTAAAACACATCCATGTCCTTGGCCCTATGTCAACAAGGGATATGGGCCCACCATTGGTTAGCAAGAGGATCCTTCCGTCCAACCTTCAGGCAGGGCCTCATTGGTAGGAATCCCCAATATTTCTGGAATCCATTTTGTTTATCTCATCGGATTTTTAAAAATTTAAAATATTCATGGTTAGTAATGCCTTTTGCAGTTGTAGTTGTAGACTTCTCCCCCTTTTTTATTAATATGGACCAATATTTTGAGATATTGGTGATGCCTTTTGACAATTTCTTGACCCCGAGGCTTGTATGGGATCCTGGTGGTATGGGACATATTCCATATCTGGAAGAATTTTTTAATATTTTGTTTATAAAAGAGGAGCCATTGTCAGTCTTGACCTGTTGTGGTAGTCCCAACGTAGCAAAACATTGTACAAAGTGGCTTTGGGCATGGGTTGCCTTTTCCCCTGAGTGGGCAGTAGCTCAGCATGCCTTAGAGTTCTTGTTTATGGTCACAAACATATATTTTAATTTGCCAAATGGAGGGTAATGAGATACATCTGTTTTCCAGATGATATTGGGTCCTAACCCTCTTGGGTTTACCCCCAGCCATTGTAAAGGGGAGGTGCAGAGAAACTGATGGCAACTCTCACATGTATGAGCAATTCTCTTTAATTCTGTGACAGGGATCTGGGGGTATAGGTATTTGAGTTCTCTTCAGTTGACATGAGTTAAACCATGCATTTTGAATGGGCAAAGTTGAGACCTCTATGAGACAGGCCCCTGAAGATGCAGCGTCCGCAGCAGCATTCATTTGGGAAATGAGACCAGGGAGATTTTGGTGTCCTCTGAGATGTTGAATAAATATGTTTTTTTTTCATCTTTTCAGAGTGATCTGAATTGTATCATCAAGGCAGAAATAGGATTAGCATCCAATCTGATATAGGCATAGGGTAAGTGTGGCAGTAGGATCACCACATAAGAGCTGTCTGAATAGAGGTTGCAGGGTTATGGCACCTCTTGTAGGGCAATATATATGGCCATCATTTCCTTATATTGATCGGATCCCTCACAAGGGAGAATTTTGATAATCTTTGTCTTGGTGCTCCCTGCAGGGAAAGCTACAAAGGCTGCCCCATTCTTCCCTCCATCTCTGCAAACAGTGAATGTTTAGGACAGGAGCCTGGAAGGCAGAGCAGTGGGGTGAAAATATGCTTTAATTGCCATAATAGTTGGATATCTCAGCTCCTTAAGCACTGGGTCATTTTGTGTGATGTTGTGTTACCCATTGTGGTGTCCTCCTCACTTTGAAGACCTCTTTGCCCTGAGACCAGTTGCCCCACTTTCCAGCACCATTTGCTAGGCCTCCTTAGCCTCCTTATTCCCCAGGGAAAGTTTAGTGCACTAACCACCCAATCTGCAGCCCCAAGATACAGAACAATCAGATCTGCAGCCCCATGATGCAGGACAATCAAACATGATAGGGAGTAAAGTCAAAGAAAGAACTCAGTTTATTACTGTGAGCATCAGCTTATATAAGTGACATCCTGTGATGTGGGGTAGCTCCAGACAATGAGAGACAGCCAAACCCTTCCTCTAGCTGGAGGGGTGTCTACCTAGATTTTGCTGTCTCATCCTCATTCTATTCCCTCAAACTCCAGTCAGGCTTTTCTCTGACCTACAGGCCTCGAGGAACAGGCCCTGAGATAATCTTGGCCCAACAGATGACTGGTGCAGAAGGGTCCTGAGAAAAACAATGGATTGCATGACAACTACTTCAGTGGAAGCTGCCATGTTCCCTCAAACATTGCAGGGTCAATTCACCACAGGATAATACCACTCTAGGTGAAGAGGCTGCTTTCCATAGACATGAACAGATCACTAAAGAAGATTCATCAGAATTTAGGACTTTGGTATTCTAACCTCAACAGGGTCTTACAATATATCTGTATCACTTTAGAAGATCCAAATCAATGCCCACTCTGACAGAAGATTCCTTGAGAGGCTGAAAACTCAGCTTAAATTATAAATTCAGCCAATTGTATCCCATATTTGATTTTAAGTCATTTTAGTTCAGCAGTTAAATAAGACAAGTCTTTCTTCAGGGCATACCTAAAATCTCTTGGGTCAAATATGTTTCGATTGAGATTCTCCAGAGAACTAGATCAGTAAAAGATAAGACAGGTGAGAAGAGGAAAGAAGATGGAAGAACAGTGGAGGGTAAGTGAGGGTAAGGTACACACAGGAGGAGGCAGAAGGAAGAAAAGGAAGAGGAGAGATGAAATTAATTAGAGTAGGTTTAAGAGACTGTGGAAGCTAAGAGGCTCCCATATGTTGCTATCTGTAAAAGCAAAACTAGTCATGGAAGGCAATGATATCATCCAGCCAAACTTGGAAGAACTGTGAAGAGAGGGAGCCAATGGTATATCTCAAAGATCAAATCAGATGTGGGACTGTGGCATTGGAATAAGTCCTTGGAATCTAAGAACCTAAGAATTAGAATCTCCACAATATAGTAGCAGATCTGCTAACTCAAGAAAAAACAGCAGAGGCAAGGGGGAAAGCCCAGTAGGAAAGCATATGTTTGACATGTACAAGACCCTGAGTTCAGTCCTCTAGAGAGGAAAAGAGGGAGAGGAAGGGAGAACTAAGAGATGATGGAGGAGAATATAAATCACTTCTCTACTCTTTATTCCATTTAGATCCTTAACAGATGGTGGTGAGAGCGATCTTTCCTGCTCAGTCTACCAATTCAAGAATAACCTTTTCCAAAAATATACTCACAGATATACCCAGAAATAATGGTTTGCTAGCAGCATTGGCATCCATTAGCAAGTCAAGTTGGCACATAAAATTAACTGCCACAATACTACATTATATACATATATATGCATATATATATATATATATATATACATGTAATACTGTATGACATAGCTAAAAATGCTGTGGAGACAGTTGTCAGGAGATATGATTGGGAGAGAGATGAGTAAGTGGTACACAGAATACATTTTGATTAGAATAGCTTTTTATACTTATCAAAATCCTTATAAATTTAAAGCACAAAGGCTAAGCACTAGTATGCAAAAGTATTTTAAAGTTTTTAGGGCCTGGAATGATGATTCAGCAGTTAAGAGCACTAGTTGCTCTTTCACAGGACCTGGATTTGTTTCCCCTAAACCTACAAGGGCACTAACAATTGTCTGTAACTTCAGTTTTAAGGGATTCAATACCCTCTTTTGGTCTTTGTGGGCACTGCACAGACTGTATCACAAAAACAAACATGCAGGCAAAACACATATTAAAAATTAATGAAATAAATCTTTAAAAATTATTTAGAAGTCTGCCAGGTGGTGGTGGTACAGAGCTTTAATCCCAGCATTTGGGAGGCAGAGGCAGGCAGATCTACGTTAGTTCGAGGCCAGCCTGATCTACAGCCAGGGCAGTTAGAGAGACAAATTCTGTCTCAAAAATAAAGCAACAACAACAACAAAACACACACCCAATATTTAGACGTCAAAGAATGATAAATATGACAAAAATTAAATTGTTATAAATAAATTACAGAATCTCATTGAAAGGGATTAAGAAATAAATGCTTGGCCTAAGAAAGCTCAGAAGTGAATGGAGTCTGTAAAGAAAAATACACAAACCTTATACTTTA
>CADCXT010006756.1:0-16619 GCA_902806775.1 Microtus agrestis | reverse complement strand
CACAGCTCTGTGTTTTCCTCCCTGTAAGCAGCATTCCTACGGGAATGGGTTTTTGGTAGACAGATTCTACACGTCCCAAGCATCAAGTATGTTGTGACTGAGAGATTTCGATTTTTTTTTTCAGATTTTATACAGTATTGTCAAATATACTCAAATATGACCTTTCCCAAGAATGAGGACAATTTATTCCCTGGGAGGATATCAGGACCTGTCCTTCAGGCAAGCCAACAAGAGGTGCATTTTTACTCTGCTCTAGTTTTTAGGCATTTGTGAAGAGCCATGGTGGTCAGAATCTTAGGTCTGATTCTGACGAACTGGTGCTGAAGAAGGACAGCTTCGGATTGTTCCAGCAAGCCACACAGCCAGTCACCAGAACTTTCGAAAGTCACAGAACTGACAAGCAATGAAACCCTTTTGTGCCATTTCTCCTCCGCTATCCGTGGATCTGTTAGCCATTCTGAGATTTTTCTTACATTTCAATCACAGGATTTAATTAGCCAGTATTACAAATGGTAACAATTGTTAAGAATGAAAAATACTTGTATCTTCTGAGTAAGTTTAGAAGTCAAGCAGAGAAAATGACACCGATTCGATTACTACCAGATGCTCATTTGTTTAATCTACTCAGTTCACGCCGAATTATAACTGCTTGAAAGCCGGTGGCATGTAAAAGCCAGCAGCTCATAAAGCTCACATCCTATACCTTCCACACCAACAATAACTGTGAATTCCATGACGGTTCCATGGCATAAACTCCCTTTGTTAGTTAAAGGGGTTCTTATTCATTATTTCGGTGTTGGGGATCAAACCCAGGGCATTTACCGTACAAGGTATGCACACATTCTACCAGTGACTCACAATCCCGGCCAAAGTGGCTTCAGTTTACTCCATACCTTCATAGGTCTGTCGCTGTTTGCAAAATTATTGATAATGAATAAAGACTCCTGAAATCTTGATCCTCCACTTAGCGCAACGTCAGCTATCAGCTGACTCACAGCAATTATTATCTGTGGGAAGAAATAAAGGTTGTTTTTAAAAAATCCTGCTTTAGGAGGTGGCAAGGAGAATCATTACACTGTGTCCAGGCTAGCATCTAACTTCTTTGTCTTCCTGCAGACTTTTGCTGCCCTGCCTAGCTTTCAAATGCTCCTTTGAAAGGTTTTGCAAAGTCATGGGTTGTGTTGTGTGTTTGTAATCCCAGAGAGGTGTAGAGGCAGAGGCAACAATAGGATCACTGTGAGTTTCGGGGCGCCAGGATTATATGGTGAAACCCTGTCTTTAAAAATAAAGAGTGATGACAAGGACAAAGAGCCAGAGATTCTCCATCACACACCTGATACAATGGTGGCGATCAGGTCCTCCCTCTGAATGTGCTCACACACTGGTGGTTAGGATGAGTTTGGGCATGACCGACCTTTCTCTTTGACAGTTTCTCACTCTATATTACTTGTCTAGTTTATATAATGCGCTAGTCTACAACCTTGGGAGAATGTCAAAATAAGTCATGCTCAGACATTAACGGCTTGATACCTTCCTCTCGATCCAAGAAGACAAGATACAGTAGTGACTATGAGCGCAGGCTCTGGAGTCAAAGTGCCTGACATCCAAATTCTGACTTTAGTGGTAGTTAAGGCTTTCTCTTACATTTGTTTATTTTATTTGCTTCCTTGCGTGTGGGAACGTGCGATGCCACAGCATGCATGTATGGATCAGAAGACAACTTGTGGGATTTATTTTTCTACCACGAAGGGCCCAGGTATCAGATTCTGGCTATCAGGCTTGATTGCAAACACTTTTAGGCACTGGGCCATTTCTCTAGCCTGTAGGTAACTCTTCACTGAGCACGTTCTGTATTCTAGATGCTGTTCTAAGTCTTTATATTTATTAACTCATCTATATTAAATGAAGCACTGACAGAGCTGATAGTAGGGCCAGAGAGTGGACTCTAATAGAACATTTCAGGCACCCTGGTAAATTAATCAAAGCCATATATTAGGGGTGGTGGGTATTCAACTGACTTCACACAAAAGCAAACAGTACAGGGCTGACAGCTAGTGCTGGCTAGCTCTAGTTTGCAACCATCACTCTCTAGACTTAGAGACTCGTTTTCTTGGAGGATGTCCTCCTGCAAGGCAGAGGGGACTCTTAAGTCAGGGTCTTTACATGTGCTGTTCCTTTTAAAAAATATTTTTAAAGATTTCATTTCCGCTGGTATTTTGCCTACATGTATGTCTGTATGTGGGGGCATCAGATCCCCTGGAACTGGAGTTATACGCCGTTATGCGCTGCCATGCAGGTGCTGGGAATTGAACCTGGGTCCTTTGGAAAAGCAGCCAGTGTTTTTAACCACTGAGCCATCTCTCCAGCTCCTTTATAGCAGATTTTTAAGGGAGTATTATTTTTCTATTAGAATTGTACTTTATTGATGGCATTTTCAAAAAATCAGCCAATGGCTGTTTCCCTATAAATAACCTTTTCTCTAGTCAACTGCTCTAATGGGACACCAAGGAAGATCTGTAACTAGAGACTGTCTATATTATCAGTAGCCTACTGAGCCAAGAAGTCCCAGCTGGGCTTAGAGTCTGAGTTGTTTCAGCAAATAATCACAACGCTATGGAGATGTGGAATAATAATTACCGCACAGTGTATTCTCTGTGCTGTGCATGGTGCCAGCTGCTCTATGTATTTCACTTGTCACCCTCTTACTAACCATGCAAGGTGGCCAATACTTGGCCTCATTTTACAGATGAGCAAACTGGTTCAGTCAGATTGAGCAACTTGCCTAGGGTCACACAGCATGTAAGTAGTTGAGCTATGTGTTAAACAGATAGTTATCTCTATAAGTTCTGAGATTTCCGCAAAATCTTGAGACTAATCCATTATTTGTTGAGATAGGGTCTTGCCATGTTAGCCAGACTGATCTTGAATGTGTGGGCTCAAGTGATCCTCTTGCCTTGGCCTTTCAAGTAAATGGGACTATACAGGTGCATGCTAGCACCCCCAGGTCATTTTTTTTTAATTTTTTGCCTTTTGAGGCAGGGTCTTGTCCTGTAGCCCAGGCTGGCTCAAACGTGCAATCCTCCTGCCTTAGTCTCCAGTGTGTTTGGATTTTAGGCATGTGCCATCATGCTTAGCATCACCTGCCGTGTATTATCTAACCATCTTAGTCATCTGAATTGAGCCTCACAAAAACTGTGAGGTAGAGTTTCTCCTGATTTATATTTGAAGAAGCTGAAGCACCAGCGAGGCCGAGGAAGCAGCCTGCTCCAGGGCAGACTGCCATGGAGTCTGAACCTCAGCATGCACTCCAAACTTAGACTTTAGAGTAGCCTTGTCCACGGGAAAGAGGGATGTGAGTCTCATATCTATGTAGCTACAAAGAGAGAGAGATGGAAGTAAAACTTACTTTTTTTTCCTCATATTTACTTTGTGTGTGTGTGTGTCGCGCACACGAGTGCGCATGTGCATGAGCCCACGCACATGTGAAGTTCAGAGAACAGCTGATTTGGCTTGTTTTTTCGTTTCACCATGTGTGTTTTGGTGATCAAATTCAGGTCATCAGGTCTGGTGGCAAACACTTTCATGCACTGAACCATCTTGCTGATCTGAAATTTACTTTGATGTATTTTAATTAACTCCCAAATTCGACAAATTTATTTTGATGTATTTTAATAGCCTCCCCAAGTCAACAAATCATTTTAGTACATAAACAATGTAAGACAACTTAGATGCTCTATTTTTTATGTACTTATTAATTGAACTTTCAGCACATGTCAGTCTGGACCAGTCACATTTCAAGATGGTCACATGGTCCAAGAACTGCAGCACAGGAAGGGAAAGCCAGATATTGATTTCTTTTGCAGTGCTGAAACTGGAACCCAGAGCCTTGTGCATGCTAGGCAAGCACTCTACCACTGCGCTATAGGCGCAGCCCTGTGTTCACCTTTTGTTTTGAGATAGTGTCCTTCATGTTACCCAGGCTGGCATTGCCCTCACTCTACAGACAAGGTAGGACTTGAAGTTAATATATTCCTGCCTTAGCCTCCCAAGTACCTGTAGATGTTGATCTTTGTGAGGCATGGGGTGGGAGTGAGCACATGTTTGTAGGTGCGTATGTGTGTCTGTGTATGGAGATCAGAGGTCAACGTCGGGTACCATTCTTCAGAAGCTGTCTATTTTAATTTGGGGGGGGGACATGGCTTAGAACTTGTCGAGTAAGGTTAGCCTGGTTGTTCAGTGAGCCCCAGGAATTTGCCTGTCCCTGATTCCTCAGTCTTAGGATTACAAGTACATACCACATGCCTGGCTTTAAAAAATGTATGAGTGATACAAGTACTTTGCCTGCATGTATGTCTGTGTCCCTGTGTGTACCACCACTTACATGTCTGGTACCCAAGGAGGGCAGAAGAGGACAACAAATCTCCTGGTCTGGAGTGACAGAGGGTTGTGAGCCACCATGTAGGTGCTGGAAACCAAATCTAGATTCTCTGGACGAACAGTCAGTGCTCTTAACCACTGAGCCATCAATCCAGTACCTGACCAGCTTTTTTTTCTGTGGGTTCTGGGGCTCAAACTCAGGTACTCCTGCTTGCAGGACATGTACTTTACCAAGTGAGCTACCTTTCTAGCTAGAGATGTTGGTTTTGATAGAGGCCAGCGACTGAAGAGGAAACCATCAAGAGGAGCTTTGATTGCTACTCACCTGTAAGTGTGTCCTCAGGAAGGTCTTCCTTTTGGTATACTCAAAGTTGTTTCTCATCAAAAGATACAAAAGCGCAGATGCCTCATTCCTGGTTGAGCTAATCTTTGAAGTACAGCACTTTAAAACCTCATAGCAAAATGCAGCGCACATGTTTACTCTCCCTTTGAAAAAGGCTGAGGGAAACTAGACAAGGGAAACAGACGTGAGATTCTGAAAAATCTCTTAAAGTCCACCAGTTATCAAGTGTCGACTGTGCCTGACCTAAAACTATGCCGGGTGCTTTAGAGGATAACAAATTAATACTAGTCAGAGCTCTGTTCTCAGGATAGTCTGAGCTTGTTACCATACAGACAAGCAATGACAGGACAAGTCAAGTCAGTATTGTAGTTACTCCAAAAACATAGAGGTATTTGTCATAAATGTTGTCAATCTGAGAAGAGCGCAAGAGAGCGCAAAACATATGAGGGACAGAGTTTCAATGACATACTGAATAAATGAATGATGAATGATGCTCTAAAATGGAGTCTTAGAATGGGAAGACCAGTCTGCATTATGTAGTGTTTGCTTTATATCTAAACGCTGGGTTCAGTGTTCCATGTGCTGAGAAAAATTAGAACTGAAAGCCCTTAGGAGTGAATTGATCATTTTATTTTTAACAAAATAGAGATAGGTTAAGTGCTCATCCATGTCTGTCCATTTTCTCCTCTATGAGCAGTGCCAATTAAGACACATTTTGTCATAGAAAAAGAGTGCCCATGTGGTCAGCAACTTCTCAAAACTCCCAAGAGGCCTGCTGCTTTGAGAATGCATTCAGCTTGCTGCTTTGTGGAAGACAAACTGTAGAGCTAAGGTGGGCTTATGAGAATTCCCTATGCTTGCAAGTGGAGGCGAGCAAGCTGCTTCAGAATGCGTAGTGACCATTTCCGCAGGGATGCTATAGTTTCAGTGTCACCCACTCGACATGCTTTCTTGGAAACTTTGAATTTTAATCCACACTTCAGGAATTTATCCGCGGGTTTTTTTTTTAAAGCCTTTGTAGCAAGTGTGGTGTTAGGCAGGCAATGGATGCTTAATAAATGCTTTCTGATGGGAAAATTGGGAAATCACATAAAATTTCACAGGATTAGATCAACTCTTACTAGACAAGATTCCCTGGTATAAAAAGATTTAAGAGTGGGCATAGCATAGTGCAGTTAATCCCTATAGTAAGTCTGCCCACAGCACTTGAGACATGAGCAATGGCCAAAATTACGAATAACTTCCTCCACAGAAGCTCTAATGCGCCCCTTTCCTCTCACTTGACCACTCCGCCTCGTGAGTTTACTGATGCTCTTTTTCCCTTTGGCTTCCATGACATCTTTCACTCTTGCCTTTATTTGCTACCTCTGCCACTATTTCCTCTTTCTCGTTTACAGAGTTCTCTTTCAACCCTTTCTGTGTTAGCTTCTTCTCCTCTGATACTGGCTTTTCGTCTCTATTCTACCAGAGGGACATTCAGCCATTCTGGGGCGGTCCCTTACATGCTGATTGTCCCCTGACCATGCTCCAATTATACTTGTCCTTTATGTTCTGAAATATCCCAGACTCTTTCCTGATGCAAGACTTTGGCAAACGCATGTACTTCTCCCTAGGATGTTCTTCCTTGAACCGTTTGTGTGGCTGGGCCTTTTACATACCTCACTTCTTATTAGATGAGGTATATCAGCTTGAGGTGGTCCCCAAATTATGATGGTCAAATGAAGAATTTAAAAAATTACAGTGGAGTGAAAGGAAGAAATTTTAATGTCAAATTCTAAGCTCTGTTCTCTTTGTGGGTCTAACATGAAGAATGAAACTCATATTCCTGGGTGGTGGCAGCAAGCCACAGCCCCCATACACACATGGGATCATGAGGGAAAACAACAAACGCCTTCAGTGTGCTATGCTGCTGAAGCATGATGTAATAAATTCTGTTGAAGTCCATTTGAACACACTTAAATGATTTTCTACTTAAAAGGGGTTAATTGTGCTGTTGCCCCATCATAAGTTAAAGAGCATGTGTACTAATGCTAATAAAAAATGCTAAGGCATTTTGCTTGCTTCTACCCTAGAACTGAACATGATTACAAATTGTTCTGTTGTTTATTTTTGCACTCTACTTCACCCCTAAGACTGAAAAGCCTTAGGTTGAAGAGTATTCTTGTTTTGTTTCTCCATAATCATATCTCCAGCAGCTAGTACAGCACTTGAGACTGTACTCACTAAATACAAATGAACAGAGATAACTCCAACCCAGAGCTCTGTCTACATCCATGTATTTCAATGTTACAGAGGCAACTTAAATTCAATACAAAACAGTATTCACTATTTTTTATCGTAATTATAGTCTATCCCACCATTTTATTGGTGAACTGGTGATCAAGTCCAATAATTCTCTTTAATATATATCCTACCACCATATCCACGCACCAGTGACTTTTCTCCAGGTACTATCACCAATCTCTGTTCTTCGGTTCCTCCCTTCCTTCTTTTGTCCATCCATCCATGTTTCACTATGCAGCTCTGGCTAGCCTGGGACTTGCTATGTAAACTAGGCTGCCCTTGAATTCAAAGAGATCTGCCTGCCTCAGCCTCCCAGCCCATACATTTCCTATTCCTTTTTCAAGAGGTTTACTCTTCCCTGGCCACACTGATGCTCTCTTAATACATAGCTAATCGTGCTAGTTCCCTGCTTAAATCCTTTCCGTGCCTATTTGATTCTTAGAAGATGAAGCCTAGCTCTTACGATGACTGACTACACACTTTTCTACTAGCCATTTTTACTTTCATTTTTATCTCCTGAATCCACACTAATCCCTCCACAGTACTCCTGCTGAAGAGAAACTTTTGCTAAGCTACAGCATTTTTATCTTCTCCTGGGCACACCCAGTTCTCGGTACAAATTTCATACCATGATAGCATTTGCTGATATATTTGTATGTGTGCACATAGGTATCTTTATGTGTGTTTTTATCTATTACACAGTAAGCCCTCGGGATTCTCTGTACAAACTTCATATCATGATGACATTTGTTGATGTACATGTGTGTACATGTACGTATCTTTATGTGTATATTTTTTATCTATTGTACAGTAAGCCCTCAGGATTATAAGCAATAACTACCTAACTAGTACCTATTAAATGGATTATTTCTAAATGTATTTCCACTCATTTATTCTTTTATGTTTGCAGAGAACTCACTTTTCCATAGCTTCCTTTACTCTTAAAGCATATTAAAGAATGGAAAATTTTTTTAAAGCTTCACATTCACCTAATTTCTTATTTTACATACAATGAAAGTTAAGACTTGTTCATTGGCAAGTTATTATGCAAGATTCCAGAGTTCTAAAAGTTAATTTCAATTATCAAAATGCTTATGCAAAATTTTTTTTAAAAAACAAACAAGACTGGTGCTTCATTAGTGCAGTAGGTGGTGTTAGTCCTTATCATATGATAAACAAGACAAAGAAAAACTGGCAAAGCTGGTGATTTAAAAATGACATTGGGACTGGGAATGTAGTGCCCCTGGTTGAATCTTGAGAGAGAAAAGAAGATCCAGATGGAGAAGGAGACTCTTGAGAAGGGCCTACTGAAAATGTAATGGTAAAATGGTAAAAGCAAAAGCACGTTCTGATTTTAGAGGATTCTTTGCCAGGTCCTTAATATAGATTTTGCTATGTGGTGCTTGTATGACCAAAGGCATTGGTAGTAAATGGCTGTTTGTGTATGTCATCACAGTGATTCCCATTCCTCTATCTTCCCGTGAGCTCCTAGCAGGTTAAAGTTGTTCTTACCTTACTGATGAAAGATCTCAGTGAGGCAAAGACATGCTTGAGTGATGCTTCAGATTGTCCATTTTTAAGAAAAGCAAGATGAATATCAAATACTTTTTTCATTAATGGGTTGTGTCCATCATTATTTAAAAGTTGGCTCTACAAAACATGAAAAACAAAACAAAACACCCAGTTTACAGAAGCATTTAGTTTAGTCCTCTTGCCCACATACAAGAGAACTAATTTTACTGCATGACCAATATCTGCTTATGAATATGCTGTTTGACCTTTGGAAGTTTTTTTAGACTATTTTGAGTATCTTAACTAAGAATATTCATGGGATCTTCAACTTACATTGGAAATCTTGAAACACCATATAAACTACATCTAGAATATTGAAACTGGGAGAGTTGGCACATACCTTTAATCCCAGCACTTGGGAGTCAGAGGCAGGTGGATCTCTGAGTTTGAGGCTAGCCTGGTCTATAGAGTGAGTTCCAGGACAGCCAGGGCTGAATCCTATCTTGAAAAAACAAAAAAGACAGACAGACTGACAGATGGACAGGAAGGAAGGAAGGAAGGAAGGAAGGAAGGAAGGAAGGAAGGAAAGAAGGAAGGAAGAAAGGAAGAAAGGAAGGAAGGAAGGAGAGAAAGAGAGAGAAATGCTAGCATTTAGAATAACTAAAAATACTCTTCTAATGGAATATATCAAAATACAAAATGAATATAGAAAGAATATTTCATATCCCATCCCACCTGCCTTTCTGTTTTCTTCATTTTCTTTTTTCTTACAGTTCTCTCTGTGTAGCTCAGGGTAATCTAGAACTTGCTACATGCATAAACCAGGTTGTCTCAAAGACATGATCCTCTTACTGAGATTACGCACATGTCCAGTTATGACTGGCTGGGAGTAATACTTTTTTTTATTAACTTACACTTTTAGACACTTAAGAACCAGTAACAATTCTTTTAAAAAGTGTGCTATTTAATTTACCGACTGGGGAGTGGTCTCCCTCTCTCTTTAAAAAAGCAGCGGCTGCCCTCCTTTCTCTCTCTTGCTTCTGGCACCTCTTCTGGTTACTAGACTTTCCTGATCATACAGAGGGCTGTTGTCTGGGATGGTGATCTGTTAGTTTTTTCTCTTTAAGTAAATAACCATTCTATTATCATAATTCCAAACTGGTGTGGGACTGTTTGTAACTTATGCCTTCATCTGGTACCCAATTATCTCCCTTCTCAGGCCTTTGATAGGGTTGAAGATTAGATAGTCATAGTTACTGTCCTCTTATGATCTAGCCAAGCCATTTCCTATACAAGACTTAGATTCCACAGGATATAATGTTTATTAAAACATTTAGCATATGTTCCTTGCTTAATATTGTTTATGGTGATTGTAATTCTAATCTTATACTTAATATCTGTTCCTAATGTATATTGTTTTGTGATGGAGGAAGGTCATTGGTTAAAAAATAAAGAAACTGCTTGGCCCTCATAGGTTAGAACATAGGTGGGTGGAGTAAACAGAACAGAATGCTGGGAGGAAGAGGAAGTGAGGTAAGATGCCTCAGACAGATGCCATTGCCTCTCCTCTCTGGGGCAGACACGAGATGAAGCTCCAACCCAGGATGGATGTAGGCTAGAATATTCCCAGTAAGCACACCTTGGGGTGCTACACACATTATTAGAAATGGGCTAGTCCAGGTGTGAGAGTTAGCCAAGAAGAGGCTAGATATAATGGGCCAAACAGTGTGTAAAAGAATACAATTTGTGTGTTGTTATTTCGGGGCATAAGCTAGCCAGGCGGCCAGGAGCTGGGGTGGCAGCCGGGAGCCGGGCTTTGGGAAGAGGCCCGCAGCTCCCTACAACAGTTTTGTATTGGGTTTACAACTATCTTACTTAAACAAAAGGGGGAGGTGCTGTAGGAGCTCCTTCCACTCCTTTAGCCAATAGCCTTTAAGATACCAGCCCACTTGGGCATGGTCTCGTTTGCTTTAAAAAGCAGCGGTAGCCATGTGCTTGCTCTCTTGCTTCTGGCTCCGCTTATGGCTACTAGACTCCTTTCCTGATCATGCAGAGGGCTGTTGTTTGGGAAGGTGATCTGTAAGTTTTTCCTTTAAATAAATAATCCTTTTATTAATAATAATTCCAAACTGGTGTGGGATTGTTTGTGACTTACACCTTCAAATCCCCGACACTGCAAAGAAAAAAATTAAAAGAAAAATATTGGGGCTGGAGTGATGGCTCTGTGGGTAAAAGTGCTTGGCATGAAAGCATGAGAAACTTAGTTCAGATTCTCAGAATCCATGTAAAATCAGACACAAGCATCTGGAATCCCAGTGACGTCATAAAAATCACACATTCTCCTATGTCATCAGCACCATTTACTACCCCCACCTTCAAAATAAAGAGTAAGGTACTCAGCAACACAGTATGTGCTTTGCATGCAAAATAGTAAGTTAATATTGGTAAAGTGCTTGAGAGAGAGATTGACTTTTATCAAGAAATAGATAAATCTCTATTAAATAAATCAAAACATATCAAAAAGGCAGTTAGGAATAAAAGCCTAGTCATGAGATGTGATGTCCTATCTACTGACACAATGAAAAATAGATGTGTGTATTATTTTAATCAAAACAAACCTAAGTTTTTTGCAAGGTCGCCTCCTACAACTTTTTTTGGTATTGCTTTTTTTTTTGAGACAGGGTTCTCTGTGTAGCTCTGGCTGTCCTGGAACTCACTCTATGGATCAGGCTGTACTCCAGCTCACAGAGATCCGCCTGCCTCTGCCTCCTAAATGCTGGGATTAAAGGCGTGCACCACCACTGCCCAGCTTACACCTCCTTATTAGCATGTTATTCCATTCTTCCTTATAATGTCTTTGAGAAGCATGGGGCAAGTTTCCACACTATATCTGGAAGCCTAAAACCATTAACTATATTATGTAAGATACTGGATTGCCTTGCCCAGACTTAATACAAGGGCAGGTGCTTAGTCCTACTGCAACTTGATATGCCATGCTTTGTAGATACCCATGGGAGGCCTACCCCTTTCTGAACAGAAACGGGAAAGATGGATTGCGTGGGCAGGGGGCAGAGAGGAGAACGAGGTGGGGTGGGGGAATGGACGGAGAGGAGGGAATGGAAAATTTGGTTAGGATATAAAATATATTTAAAAAATGAAAGGGGAGGAGAGCAAAACAAACAACCCAACCAAAACAGCCCGAAATAATCTGTAAGTGAAGAGAGAGCAGGTGTGACTTCCGCATTTGGGTTCTCACTGAGGCTGTTTACATGATGCTTATGTAGTTTTTGTTTTCAAAGCACTCCCCTGTCTATTATCTTAGTTTACCCTTCCAATGAGCCTGCAAGCAAACTTGCTTTTACTTTATTTTACAAATCAAAGGAATAATGATTTGGGATGAGAGAAAACATCCGAGAAAATCCCGAGCAGCCAGTCAGCATGCCTGCACATTATCCCTATAAGCTATCTTGTTACAATGGGTATTTTGGCTGGCTGATTTTTTCATGATTTCCAGTAAAGTTTACCAACTATTTTAATAAAAACATAAAAGAAAACCCTCCCGCCCTTCCTTCTTTCTCCCACTTCTTCCTCCCCCGCCATATCCTTTCTTTGTCTACACAGCCTTGGCTGATCTGGAACTTGTTATATAGATCAGGCTACCCTCAGATTTGTGACTACCCTCCCGCCTGTGTTGCCCAAGTCCTGACATTATGGGCATGGGTCACCATGCCTGACAGAAAACTGATTCTAAAGACAAATATAAAACAATAGAATCTGAGAGGCAGAGGAGGATTAAGGACATTTTAGTCTGAACACTTCACTCTATGGATGACTGCCTTTCAGTCATTTCCCAAGGTTTTAGCAGAGCATAGTCAAACTTGGCTGGCCACCAGCGTTTCCTCATTGCTCCTACCAGGTTATCTATCACAAACCAAACTGCCCTGCCTTTGGCACATAGACACTGTAAAATGCTTTCCTCGCAACACCACCAGCTGAACTCACACTCATCTTTACCTTGAAGCACTGGGTGAAAAACGATATGGTGTCTAGTACTGTCAGGGAAACCTCAGTCGCTGTATTGCCTTCCAGAAGTGCCTGGTGGAAAATGTCTGCTTCTGTTGTGGCAGAACCTAGGGTAAGAGAAGCAAATTAAGCCACGTCCAAAGTAGACTCCCACAAGGGCACTGAATGATCTCCTCCAGAAGCCTCATGGAGAGAGTCTTGCGTTCTTAGAAGGAATCCGCAGCATCAACAGACCTAATGAGCTTCACTGCAGCTATTCCTTACTGAGCCAGGGTCTGGTCTAATTACTGCCGTCTACCTTCCACTCCCGTTATCAGTGCCAAGTGATCTTCAGTATTAACACCCTGTCAGCAGCTCTGCAGCATGGACTGAGGTGTCCGTTTGTTTGGTGATGTGGTCTCAGTAATGAGCTACGGTGATGTAACTAGGAAATCATGTGGGAGGCATTTTAGGCCATGCTGCCAACATGGATGGAAAATTGAGAAAGCCACACAAATCTAGTGGCCTCTGGCCAGAGCTCTTCAGTTCTGCCAGTGACATGAGGCTTCTCTCTAAAGCCCAGACTCTTTAAGGGCTGACAGAAGCGGGCTCATCATACTTGTTCAAGAAGCAGGAACCTTTAACATTTGCAATGACAATGTGTAAAAAGTCCTCAGTCTTCTCGCTCAGGGTCTACCTGCACAAGACCTCGTTTACTATCACTGGGCTTCACAAAACCAATTTTCCTGGCTTCTTTTTTTCTGTGGCCTCCGGAAGACCGTATGAAAACAAAAGTGTTCTCAGAGTTTTGATTAATATTTGCTTTCGAGAGGGCACTTTCTCTTTATCTCTGACATCCCCAGTTAGGGAAAATTTCTCTCCTTGTCCTCGATGACTTCTCAATGCTTTACCCTTTTAAATACACTTTCAACCAATAGGATCTAGTACTCGTTATTAATTGGTGCTACTTGGGATAGAACATGAGGTCTCATGCATGCTAGGCAAGCACCCTAGCACTGAGCGAGGTTCCTGGTGGTTCTTGTTCTTCTTTTTTCCTTTTCTTTATATGAGTCGAGATCAAATTTGCTCAGGAAGACCTTGAACTTGTGAACTTCCTGCCTCACCTCCTCGGTAGCTGGGATTACAGGCCTGTACTAGCAAGCCCAGCTAGAGTTGATTTATTTCTGCAGTCAGAAGGGGACATCTATGTCATTAGTCATTAAATAAGAAATAGCAACTCTAAATGAATATTATATATGGTATCTTATTAGGATATTAGTACTTTCTATTAAAATTTAATGGAGCTAAAGAGATGGCTCAGTAGTTTGGAGCACTTATTGTTCTTCCAGAGGACCTGGGTTCAATTCTCAGAACCCGCATAGTGAATCACACTCCTCTGTAATTCCAGTTCTCGAGGACCAAAGGCCCTCTTCTGGCCTTAGCAGGCACCAGGAACACATACAGTGCAATACATACATTCAGGCAAAACACTGATAAACATAATATAAAATAAATAAACCTAAAGTTATTGAAAAATAAAATTTGACAGTCGTGACAAAGGATATCTAATATAAAAATATATTAACAGCAATTTCATAGAAAAATTCCTTAATACTAAGAAAAAGATTTAAATCACAGTTGTTGAAGAGTCATGCATGTTATTAAATAGTCATGATGATGAAATTATAGTATATAAATGAATACATAGCAGAGTTATGCAGAGAATTTCTCTATGCAAGAGAAATTATGATTTAAGCCAGGATTTAGGATTGAAAATGGGCTTCGGTCATTTGTTCAACTATGTTCATAGCAACATTGTTTGTTATAGCCAGAACCTGGAAACAACCTAGATGTCCTTCAGTGGAGGAATGGATGAAGAAAGTGTGGAATATTTACATATTAGAGTACTACTCAGCAGTAAAAAAACAATGACTTCTCGAATTTTGCATGCAAATGGATGGAAATAGAAAACACTATCCTGAGTGAGGTATCCCAGACCCAAAAAGAAGAACATGGGATATACTCACTCATTATTGGTTTCTAGTCACAAATAATGGTCATTGAGTCTATATTCTGTGATACTAAAGAAGCTAAATAAGAAGGTGAACCCAATGAGGGCTGCTGAGAAGCCAAGGACAATGGCACCGGGTTTTGATCCTACTTCATGTTCTGGCTTTGTGGGAGCCTAGTCAGTTCGGATGTTCACCTTCCTAGACCAGGATTGAGGGGGGGAGGACTTTGTACTTCCCACAGGGCAGGGAACCCTGACTGCACTTCGGTCTGGATAAGGAGGGGGAGGAGGGGGGAGGCGGGGAGGAGTGGGAGGAGGGGGAGGGAAATGGGAGGCGGGGAGGAGGCAGAAATTTCTTTTTTTCCAATATAAAAAAAACTAAAAAAAAAAAGGATAGCTTACAAACTTTTGGTTGGATGTCCAATGGTTAAAGCTCTAGTGATAATATTCTTATGGGAGACCTTGAGCTGCTAGGTAAAATTCTTACAAAAAACAGTTTCCAATAGAGAGCTTAAAACAGCTGCCTAACAGGTACTCAAGCAGGTAAAGTATAAATCAACAGATAAAGTATACAATAATCAACAAATACAGTATATTAATTATAATTCAGCTATGGCAAGTGTGTATATTAAATGTAAAACTTATTCTACAACAGTTTTATAAAAAATGAGGCTTATGGCTAAATCTTATCAGTTTTGCTAGTTAAGATATTAAGCTCTTAATTTAAACCAGTAGCCTGTCTGATATAAAAGGACAGGATAGAATCTGGAAAATGGTTTAACAAAATTTTGACTATGATCAAGGTTTCTTATACTAAACAGTAGACTCATTGATAATTTTAAGATTGATTCCTGGATATTTGCCTTTGCTAAATTCAAAGGCCAAAAACAATGGTCTTTTCCCAGATCATTGCTACAATTTATGCACCTGTATTTTGCTAAAGTTATAGCAAAAAATCCCTTAAAGGATTTTATGCTAAATTTTACAATTGGCTCTTCCAATGGAGGAACTGCATATATGGCTAATTATAATAAAAATTATGGAGCATAACAAGGCTCCTTCAAAGCAACTCATAAAAGTTGCCAGCAGATCCTGATGCAAACAGATCTGGCTTGTTGACACCAAGCTGACCTTTGCTAAGACAAGGTGAAAAAGCCCTCACAATGCATCATGAAAAAACCCGACCTATATAAGAGAAAGGGGGAATCTGTTGGGAGCCGTTTCCCCCTAATAATCATTACAGGAACCATCACCCTGGCGAGTCTGCAGGGAACCCCACACCCATAATTGTGCTAAGAATAGTTCTATAGCCCCACACCCAATTAAAGCTGTTAATGGAGAAAAAATAAATAAGTAAATAAAAAAATTAAAAAAAAAAAAAAGAAAATGGGCTTTGGTGAAGACGAGGCGGTACAAGCCCTTGCCATATCAGCAAGAAGACCAGAGTTTAATCCCTAGAAGCCAACTAAACGCTGGGTGGTTTCAGAGTGTTGCCCGTAAGAAGGCAGAGAGGGGATTCCTGGTGTAAGCTGGCGACTAAAACTACTCATACCTGGGACTGACTGAGAGATCCTGCCTCAAAGACTAAGGTAGGCATATAATTAAGAAAGATCCCTGCTATCAACTCTGGGCTGCCACACACACCTGCACATAGACTTGCGCCCACACACATGAACATACATGTGTATACACCACACACACAAACACATGCATTTTTTTTAAAAAAAAGATTACACAGCATTACCAGGCTATTTCATATGGATCCCCTCTCCCATGTTTACTTACTGTGATTAAGTGTGAATGAGCTTTCTAAGCTACTGAGATGCTGTAGCCGAGCCTGCATCACTCCTGACCTGTTTCGAAGAGCTGGCATAGTTTGAGATTTTCGGTCTATTCCAAAGTGCTTTGATAGCCAGGCATCATGCACCCTAAAATAAAATTTTAAATCAAGAACTGAAATAAAGCCAGGTGGTGGTGGTGGTGGTGGTCCTGGCACTCGGGAAGTAGAAGTAGAGGTGTATGGATCTCTGTGAGCAAGGCCATCCTGTTCTACAAAGCAAGTTCTAGGACAGCCAAGGCTGTTACACAAAG
>CADCXT010006754.1:225000-288614 GCA_902806775.1 Microtus agrestis | reverse complement strand
AAACTGGTTTCAGCACTGGTCCGAGCAAATGGCAGGGCAGGGTTGTGGGGTGGTGTGCTGGGGGGTTGGGTCGTGCCTAAGGAAGACAGCCCTGCTGAAGGAGCTGGGGGAGGGGAGTTTGTGCTCTCTTCTGGGACACACCGCCCCTGATTAGGAGACACTCACCTGTCCAGATGGAACTCCAAAGCACCTAGGCAGGGCTGCCTGGTAGCCTAAAGATCCAGGGAGGAGAGCAAGGACGTGGGAGGTGACGCTGGGTCCAGGAGACCATGGGGGCGGGCCTGGAGCACCAGCTGTAGGTGCCCGAGCTCCCTTACAGGGAACCCTGAGACCTGCCTGGAAGGTAGGCACTCCCTGCTCGCTCTGGATGGGTAGCCTTAGTGTTGGAGGCGGTAAATGTATTTTAATCAGGGCTGTTAGAGGTTAGGATGCTAGGGTACGCATTGTTCAACTGGATTGTCCAGATATTTGGCTCCAAATGATTACAAAAAAGCCAGACACCAGGCACATACTCATATGAAAAAAACAGCCTCTAACAAACTTTTCAAGGAGGCATTACAGGTTCCTAACCTACTTTAAGGCCTGATGTCTCTTAACCTTCCAGTTTTCTATTTGAGAAAAACACAGTTTTTCCATATGGGCAATATGCCACCAGGTGACATATACCTATTATCCAGTCAGAAAGTTTTATCATAATATAGTGTATTGGTTGTATCTCCACTAACAAAATATTTAACCCCTAAAGCAGCAGTCATTTATAGCAACTGTGGTACCAACATCAAAGGTGAAAACTGGTTTAAAAAATGGTGCAAAAGCCATTCTGGACTATAGAACAACATATCACAGAAAGAGAATTAATACAAGTTTTGTGATTTTATATATGCATACTCCAAGAAATATATCAGTACACAAATTATTTTTATTGCTGGATTAGCAGTGAATTTTTGGGGATATATTCTCAATGGCCATATAAAAATAGATTTGGGGAATATATTAAATTAAATTTCTAGATTAAATGTTTCATTTAAAGAATTATCTACAACAAATTTCATGTTTATGTATGAAAAGTTATCTAACCTTATATGAAAATATCATGAAGTATTTTTCTACACTATACTAAATGTATTTCCCAAGAGGGAAAAATTAAAATATCTAAAATATATTAGATTAAGTTTACAAGACCATTATAGATCTTACAAACATGCATCTGTTTACAGAGTTAGCTGTATACAAAGTGTATTTTTCATTAGAGATAATAAAGAAATGAGTTGGTGACAACCATCCTTTACACCACATTATCAACTCACTTTAACCACAAGTGTGTCCTTGCTCTGTGAGTATAAGAAACAGGTTCATTCCCTCCTCATCAAATCTTCCACAGAATTACATAGAAGGTGAAAGTGCAGAAATGTGAAATATGTTACATGTATTTTTTTCTTTCAAACCACATCCCAAGCATGGCATAGGAGTCAGAAATTACAAAATACTTAACTGGGCTTTAGTTATCTGTACAGACTGCGCAAATGTGAATTAAATTCCCAAATTAGCACATCAAATAACAAAAACAGCCATAAAGCAGGCAGAAAAATTAAACATTTTATACATGAGTTTTAAATCATTTAATTTCTATAGAACAATTTTATTCACAATATAATATGACAGAAATCACCACAGGATTGATATGCTGATTGCAATAGTATTATATGCAGCAGCAGCTTTGCATTTTTATAACAATTGTTTGTTTATAGAAATTAGGCCTCTCCAGTCATGCTTACCACATTTTTAGGTTTGCAATGTAAGTTAACAGGAATACCATATAGTTCAAAGAGAAAATGTCTCATTATTTTGAATGTGGATTATCTCTATAAAAAATGAAATATACTACTAAACCCTGAACCATGCATGTCTAGATTTGCTTTTGTCCAATTTCAGGCCATTTGCAATCACATTCTGTTTATAGAATAGCAAGAGGATCTGTCACAATTGTGGTTGAATGAGCTGCGATTGCAATGGTGGTGGCAACTGAAGTGGTACCATTGACTCCACCAATTGTCCTGGATTTGTGAGTGGGGCAGGAGCCACAGTGTCCATAGTTTCTACAATTTCTCCATTGTAAAAGAAAAACTGACACTGTTGAATGAATGTTTCAATGACAGATTGATGGGTGATAGTTGTAGACCGAAACTCCTGATTTTCAAATGAGGCCTCATCAAAGTTGGACAAAAATGATGGATAAGTTGATTTTATTTGTTTTTTAAATATTTATTTATTTATTTATTATGTATACAATATTCTGTCTGTGTGTGTTTGCAGACCAGAAGAGGGCAGCAGACCTCATCACAGATGGTTGTGAGCCACCATGTGGTTGCCGGGAATTGAACTCAGGACCTTTGGAAGAGCAGGCAATGCTCTTAACCACTGAGCCATCTCTCCAGCCCCAAGTTGATTTTATTTTGCTGACTAACCCTGTCTAGATGTGTTTAACCTTTCTAATTTTGTGGAGAACAGCTTTTTTTTGTAGTATGTCTTTATTTCTTCCTTGACCCAGGAGTGGTTTAATAGAGCACTTCTCAATCTCCAAGAGGTTTAGGCTTTTTGTGATTATTGTTGTTGTTGTTAAATTCTAACTTTAAAACATAGTGATCTCATAAAACATAGGGGGATGTTATTCCATTTTTTGTGTGTGTCATGGATTGCCTTATTACCATGTTTGTGGTCCATTTTGGAGAAGATCCCACGAGGTACTGAGAAGAAGGTATATTCTTTTGTGCTTGAATGGAATATTCTGTAAATGTCTGTTGAGTCCATTTAATTCAAGACGTCTGTCAGTTGTCCCATTTCTCTGTTATGTTTCTGTCTAATTGACCTGTCCATTGGGGAGAGTAGGGTGGTGATGTCTCCGACTAGTAATGTGTGTGATTTTATGTGAATTTTAAGCTTTAGTAATGTTTCTTTTACAAATGTGGATGCTCTTATATTTGGAGCATAGATGTTCAGGTTTGAGACTTCATCCTAATGGATGGTTCCTGTTATGAATATGAAGTGTCCATCTTTCTGATTGACTTTACTTTGCAGCCTATTTTGTTCACTATTAGGATACCTATACTTGTGTGTTGCTTAGGTCTATTTGATTTGAAAATCTTTTCCCAACACTTTACTCTTAGGCAATGTCTTTGAGGTTTAGGTTTGTTTCTTTTATAAAGCAAAAGGATGGATCCTGCTTTTGGATCCATTCTCTAAGCTTTTGACATTTTATAGGTGAATTGGTTCTATTGATAGTAAGAAATGTAAATGACTAGTGATTGCTAGTTCCTGCTATGTTTCAGTAGTAGTGTTTGTGTGTTTCCCTTTCTTGGGGTTTGCAGATGTCAGGTTATCTGTTGCCTGTGTTTACAGTAAGCTTCTTTGGGCTGGAGTTCTCCCTCTAGTACTTTCTGTAAGACTGGATTTGTGTGGAAAAGTATTGTTTAAATCTGGTTTTGTCATGGAATACCTTGTTTTCTCCATTGATGGTAGTTTAAAGCTTTGCTGGGTATAGTAGTCTGGTTGAAAGCTTTGCTTGGTATAGTAGAGTCCCTGGTCTCTTAGTGTCTCTAGCACATCTGTCCAGGGCCTTCTTGCTTTCATAGATTCCATGAAGAATTCTAGTGTTATTCTGTAGGTCTGCCTTTATATTGTACTTGACAATTATCCTTTGCAGCTCTTAATATTCTTTCTTCAGTCTCTATGTTTTGCATTTTGATCATTATGTGTTGGGGGGACTTTCTTTTGTCCAGTCTATCTGGTGTTCTCTAAGATTCTTGTACATTCATAGGTATATCCTTCTTTGGGTTGGAAAATTTTCTTCTATGATTTTTTTGTTGAATATATTTTTTGTTCTTCTATTTCTTTGATTCCTATTATTCTTAGGTTCAATGTCCCAGATTTCCAGAATGTTTTGTGTAAGGAAATTTTGGAGTTATTTTTTTCTTTGACCAATGAATCTCTTTCCTCTATAGTATATTCAGCACCTGAGATTCTCTCTTCTATCTTTTGTATTCTATTAGTTATACTTCCCACTGTAGCTCCCATTTGTTTACCCAAATTTTCCATATACAGAATTCCCTTCATTTGTATTTTCTTCATTGCCTCTATTTCAGTCTTCAAGTATTTTTGTTTTTTTATGACAGGGTTTCTCTGTAGCTGTGGACATTGTCTTGGAACCAGCTTTTATAGACCAGGCTGGACTTGAACTCACAGAAATCCACCTCCCTCTGCCTGCTAAATGCTGGGATTAAAGGCATGTGTGCCACCACTGCCCACCCCAGTCTTCAAGTCTTAAGTTGTTGGCTTCACGTGTTTCATTGTTTTTTTTCTTGGTTTCTTGGGTTTCTTTGAGAGGTTTATTGAAGTCTTCCATTTTTTGTTTGTGTTTTCCTGAATTTCTTTAAGGGAATTTTCATTTCCTCATTATCCTCACAAAGTTACATTGAAAATCTTTTTTTCTTTTGCTTCTTCTGGGTTAGGATGATCAAATCTTCCTGTTGTATGATCACTGGGTTCTGGTGTTACCATGTTGCTTTCTATGTTGTTGGATGAATTCTTGCATTGGCACCTACCCATCTCATCCTTCAATTGGTGTGAGCAGTGTCTTCACCTCTTGGCCCAATCCTTAAAGTAGCTGTTTTTGTTTTTGAGACCTATTCTTTTTTTTTCTTTTTTTTGGTTTTTCAAGACAGGGTTTCTCTGTAGCTTTAGTGCCTGTCCTGGAACTAGCTCTTGTAGACCATGCTGGCCTCGAACTCACTGAGATCTGTCTGCCTCTGCCTCGCGAGTGCTGGGATTAAAGGCATGTGGCACCACCGACCGGCTTGAGACCTATTCTTGACCTACTCTGTGTTTCAGAGAGCAACACCACTGAGATCTTTCTTTGCCTTCTGTCTTGACCTGCTCTTTTAATCTGCTCTCTTCGGTCACTCTCTTTGACCAGTCTGTGTAGTTCATTGAATGAACAACCTCCCAGAAAAGATCATGTAGTTGAACAAGTTTCTTTCCTTGGTGGCCTTTCAATTTTCTATGAACCTTTAGTAGGAAAGGCCTTTAGAGATGAATTTCCTCATTGTATATGATGAGTCTCAATATCCTTAACTAATTTTCTGATTTTTATTTTTACTGTGTTGTTGTTGGAATTAATCAGTCAAATTTCCACTCATACTTAAATGCTTTTACCATCATTGTAGGCTTGATCGGTAAATCATGTAAACTATAGAAGAAACAGTTGATGTTCAGGGCTAACGAGTTTGGTAGCCTACAGTTCTAACTGTTTTGTTTGCTTGTCTCAGTAACCTTTACTGCATGGCTCCAAATTCCTGAAAGCAAAGGGAGGGAGACTTCGTTCATGGCTTTACTTGTTTTTATGTCATTGGGTGATGACCCTGTAATGTAGGCTTTTTACATGTCAAGCACATGCTGCTGTGCTCAGCTTCATACATATTTTGAATTTTAAATTTGACAGATGGTTTTATTCTGATTCCCAGGATTCCATGTATTGATGTGGGAGTGTCATATATCAATCTGTTGATTTCATTTGTTAAGTAATAAAGAAACTGCTTAGCCTGATAGGTTAGAACATAGGTGGGTAGAGTAAACAGAACAGAATGCTGGGAAGAAGAAGAAGGGAAGTGAGCTAAGATACCATGCCACTCTTCTCTAGGGCAGATGCAATGAAGCTCAGGCCCAAGATGGACGTAGGCTAGAATTCTTCTCGGTAAGCTACTGCCTCATGGCGCTACACACATTAATAGAAATGGGCCAAGCAGTGCTTAAAAGAATACAATTTGTGTGTTGTTATTTTAGGGCATAAGCTAGCCAGGCAGCCAGGAGCTGGGTGGCAGGAACACAGCCCACAGCCCCTTCAACAATATATTCATGACATTAATACTGCCTGAGCATTCTGAGTCATTGAATTGCAGGTGCATAAACTCCTTTCTGCTTGTTTTCCTTGCTTTTAAGTCTTTACTCCATGTGACTATTTTATGTGTCTGCATGGATATGCACCATATGGGCACTTGGTCATCAGGGGGATCATGGCTTCTCAGAAATCCTGAACTTGGAATAATAAATAGTTGTGATCTCCATGTAGATACTGGCAATTGTGCCCACCTCTTTTCAAGACCAGGAAGATCTCAGCAGTATTCAGCCATATTTCCAGACCTGTGTTACACCCAACATTTATATTGCTGATGTTTTCATCTGTCCATTTGTAATTATTTTAAACATGAAGTACTTGTTCATAAAATGTTTTTGGTATTGCAGTTGGAAATAGGACACTTCAGCTGTCTGGAATATGAATACACAACTAAAGTGAATGCATAATTCTTTGTAGGAACTTCAGTAAATATCTCTGAATTTTTCAATCTGATTTGTTTGTTAAACTGATTTTTACAATGCAGTTAGGGTCTTAATGTGTATTTTCATGTGTCCTGTACATGACTCTTCATAGTCTTGGCTGGCATTCATCTGAGACAAATATACACACCTGTGCTTTCTGAGTGCTATGCTTAAAGGCATGAGTCAATACACCCACTTTTTCCGCTGTATTTTTTGTAATTAGAATTTCTTCATACAATTTTTCTGAGTGTACTATGTGCTGTTGATCTGTTACGTTGGCTCTCTCTGTTAACAGAAAGTTCTTTTGTACGGTGATATCCTATTTAAAGAGTAAAGAAATGACAGAGGTGACTCCTAATCAATTTCCTTCTAAAGTGACTGTCTGCATCATGGAATAATAGTGGGGAACACCAGAATTTTATGACTATACTGTCAAAGATGTATTCATTTACAATGTTGTCAACATCATGCTTTCTATTATACACATGAATGAAATGTTTTAGAGAGCAGTGACCTACGGTGATGTGCATATCAGCTTCACTCAGGAAGAGTGGGATTTGCTGAATCCTTCCCAGAAGAATCTCTACAAAGATGTGATGCTGGAGAACTACAGGAACCTCACTACCATAGGTAAAAGTAAATTTCCTTCATGTTTCAAATAAGGGGACAACTTTTCTTGGTTAATGATGTTCTTTTGTAATTTGATTTAAAAATAATAAGAATGAGTTGAATAAAGTAGTCATAGTTCTAAGTGTCCCTTAAGATAACAGCTTAAACGTTGCACAGTTTTTACTAATATAAGATACATTTCCTGGTATTATATTTTAGGATGCATGTGGGAAGACCATAATACTGAAGAGCATTGTCCATGTTCTAGAAGACATGAAAGGTAATTTTCATGTGCAAGCTTATAACAATGTGCCTCCCATGAAATTTTTCTGTGTCCTGAAAGTTTTAGTCTAAAGCAACACTGTAAATAAGCACAGTTTTCTATGCACTGATGGTTATCAAATTCTCACAAATCCATATGTCATATATGTGAATTGCATTTGAATAACATTCTTTTAGGAAAGAAGTCAAGAAAGCAATGGCTAACCGGGCGGTGGTGGTGCACGCCTTTAATCCCAGCACTCAGGAGGCAGAGGCAGGCGGATCTCTGTGAGTTCAAGACCAGCCTGGTCTACAAGAGCTAGTTCCAGGACAGGCTCCAAAAAACCACAGAGAAACCCTGTCTTGAAAAACCAAAGGGGGAAAAAAATGAAAGAAAGCAATGGCTAGAAAGGTATCACCTTTTGAGGCATAGCACCATGAGAGCTTTGTTGTAGATCTGCAAATAAATTTCTTTCTTGCTACTCATAATCCAAAAGTTATGCCCATTGAAGAGATGATAAGTATATCTCCAAAACTTTGTACTAAGCCAATAGCCCATAGTAAATCTTGTATTCCTCATACAATTCTTGTGACTATGCTAAGTTTAGTGAGAGAAACAGTTAGAGTTGAGTCAAGTGGCCGTTGTTCTGCAGAAACCTTGATATCTGTACCACAAGTCTGTGAGAAACAGCAAGTCAAACCCTGAGAATTCAATGTGGAAATCTTTTGTTATTCTTCTTTACTATGTATACCATACATTATTCTTGATACTAGTATATGAGCATAGGGATATAGAGAGATGTAGTATACCACTCTCTAACAACAATTAGATAACCAGTAGTCCCCATGTTGAGTATACTTGTTAAATTTGATTCAAGTATACCAGTAATTGGTTTTCCACCCTCATTGTTAATACATGAACAAACTCACACTACGAAAAAGCTCTATGAGTTCTAGAACTTTGAAAATATTTCTGGGTGTCCTAGTTCACATAGCACATGCAATATGATTCACAGTGTAGGAGAATTCATGTATGTTAAAGCTCTGAGTTTATCCAGTTCTCTTCACATATGTATAAAATATCATATAGAAAAAATATTCTCTGAAGGTAAAAAGGTAAGCCATAAAAGAAAGGAATTTGCCATTGGACATGTCTTCTAAGTTGCAAAACAGTGCCTAATTAAAGAGCAAAACATGAGTTTAGACACAGTTGTAAAACTTAGTATCAGATTCCTCTTTATAATTAGAACATATTATAAAATTAATTCATACAAATGTATAGGCACAACAGTGTATTGAATGTGGTAAAGCTTTTATATGTGCAAATTATCCTTGCAGAATTGAAAGAATTCAAGCTGGAGAAAAACTTTCAGTATATATTCAATGTTGTGAAGCCTTCACACATGCCAGTCACCTTAAATGGGATGAAAGAACACATACAGGAGAGAAATCCTATGAATGTATTCAGTGTGGGAAGGCCTTTGCAGCTTAGAGTTATCTTCAAATCCATAAAAGAACACAGACTGGAGAAAAACCCTATGAATGTAATCAGTGTGGTAAGGTATTTACATGGTACACTGCTCTTCAAAACCATGGAATAACAAATACTGAAAAGAAACCCTTTACATGTAATCAGTGTGGTAAGGCCTTTGCTCAACATGGTAATCTTCAAACACATAAAAGAGCACATACTGGAGAGAAACCCTATGAATGTAATCAATGTGGTAAGACATTTGTAGATCACAGTAATCTTCAAAGGCATAAAAGGACACATACTGGTGAGAAACCCTATGAATGTAATCAGTGTGATAATGCCTTTGCACATCATGGTCATCTTCAAATGCATAAAAGGACACATACTGGTGAGAAACCCTATGAATATAATCAGTGTGGTAAGACCTTTGCACAGTCACAGTTGATCTTCAAAACCATGGAAGAACACATACTGGAGAGAAACCCTATGAATGTAATCAGTGTGGTAAGGCCTTTGCCCACAAGCATCTTCAAATGCATAAAAGGACAATATGGTGAAAACCCTATGAATATAATCTCACAGTCCAGTTGTCTTTAATACCATGGAAGAACACATACTGGAGAAAAACCATATGAATTTAATCAGTGTGGTTAGGTCTTTGCAGCTTACTGTAATCTTAAAAGGCATACAAAATCTCACCCTAAATAGAAACTCTGAATTTATTCAGTGTGGGAAGGCCTTTGTAGCACAAAATCAACTTCAAACTCATAAAAGTACATATTGAAGAGAAACCCTATGGATATAATCAGTGTGGTAAGACATTTGCAACTCACAGTAATCTTAAAAGACAAAGAAGATCCCACCATAGATAGAAACTCTTTGAATATAATCAGTGTGGTAGGGGCTTTGTACACAGTGATCTTCAAAGGCATAAAGGAACACAAAAGAGAGAGAAACCCCATGAATGTATACAGTGTTTTGCTAGTAATCTTCAAAAGCTTCAAATAATAAGAATCAGTATGAATGAAATCAGTGTGATAAAGCCTTTTTGTGTCTTATTCATCTTCAAATGCATAAAAATACACATACAGGAGAAAAAACATGATTGGAATCTATGTCACAATAATATCCAAATACATTAAATAAACCATCCAGGAGAGAAAGTATGAATTTAATGAATATAGGCTTCAAATACATAAAAATATCATATTGCAGTGAAATTCTATGAATAAATGCAGCTTGGTAATGTTTTGTACTTTATATAGGAATAAAACTTTTTGTGTGTAATCAATCTGATAAAGCCTTTGGCTACCCGAAGAAGAACCTGAGGGCATATTCTATATTATTTTTCAAAATCATAAGCAAATACATTTTCAGTCTGATAACTAACAACATTCATTTTGTAGAAAAAAATTGATACTGCCAATAATCTCTTCCACATGATACCATTTTTCTTTGCACCAGCAAAAAAAATAGACAAAACATGATACTAGAATTTATGAAGTACTATGGGCAGGAGAAAGTGACAGTCAAAGAATCACACCATTTTACTGAAGTGAGATCCAAAGGAAACACTTTGTCCCTTAATCTAGAGCTAGTTATAGAGACAACATCACCCTGAAAACAGTCAAAAGGTTAAAAAGAGCCAGTGAGGGAAACACACTTTGGCTCTCAAACCAGAGCCAAAAAAAAAAAAAAAAAAACACTCTACCATTGTCCAACTGAGCTCAAAACCAACCAGTATCTGAGCACAAAATCCTGCCCATGTCTCAGCTTGTTCAACTCAGGGATTGAAATCTGACCAATTCCCATTTTCAAAATCTCCTTGGAAGAGATCTGGTTTTAAGAAGCCCTATATGTGCCATATGCTCATTCAGTTGGCAGATGTCCTTTTCCACCCTGGCAGAGGCAGTCACTCTCTTCACTCCCAAATAAATCTCTTGATTGAGATTTCTGTGAAGACCTTCTTTCACTGGAATGGATCAGAAACTCCCTAGTGGAATTGAATCGATATATAATTGATACTTCTACTTGGAAAGTCATTTAATTCAGAGGAGCACAGCAACAATGGACACCTCTTTTGAGGCACTACGTTAGGAGAGTGGAACAGATAAGTAACAGGCATTTCTGCTGGGAAACTCTCTTAGAAGAATGGAGTGGATCCCAGCTGTGATGGCTCTCTCTCAGAGAGGAGCATCATTGCCTCATCTAGTGTGGTGCCGTTCTCTTCACAACTGTAGGTTTTCCTGATTTCAGGCAGTAAGGGTACCTTTCCCTTCAGAACTATAACTCTTGGGCTATGAATTTGAATGATAATGAAACCCTGTTAGATTTTATACTTCTCTTCAATTGCAAGGCATAAATAACTCAGGTATAAATATTTAACAATGTGTACAAACTCCTTTTTGTTGTGATATCATCTCTTTCAAATTATAAATGCATTTAATTTGGCCCTTGGTTCTAGAAGATAAAAGGATCACCATAAAAGTTCTGTGACAAAAATTGTCAGACATGGCACCTGAAGTAGGAGCTTAAGAGCTCACATCCTTAATCTCCTGAATGAAGCAGAGAGTGGGCACTGGAACTGGTGTATGGATGTAAATTCTCATAGCCTACTCTCAGTGACATATTCCTTTCTGCAGGACAGCATGCCCTAAATTTTCCTAAATGATACCACCAACTTAGAAGGACGAATTTCTCTTACTTCAAGCTTAAATTTGCTTTCTCTTTCATGAACCAATTTATGAAGAAAAACTCTGTAAGTGAGCTGTCTGATGCCTTGACTCCTATTTTACAATAATGAATGCTTTCAAGAGAAAAATGTTCATGAGTGAAAATTGTTTGATTAAAGGTTTTTTTGTGGTGTGTGTGTGTGTGTGTGTGTGTGTGTGTGTGTGTGTGTGAATATTTGGATTGATATTCTGAATCCTTAGAAAATTAAGACTTTGGATCTTCTTCTATGAGGAATTACAACAAGCTGTTAAAAATCTGACCTTAGTCTGGGGAATGAACATTTCTTAGTCACCTCACCATGACTCTAGTGCTATAAATGTTTTATATTCTATTTAGAACACTTTTAACACTGCAATAGGAACAAACTTCTACAGAAGAAATTCCTATTCATGAAAAATGTTGTTAATGTTGTTGAACATCCCAGATTTCTTTCTTTTTTTATTTTCAAGACATGGTTTCTCTGTAGTTTTTGGTGCCTCTCCTGGAACTAGCTCTTGTAGACCAGGCTGGCTTCAAACTTGCAGAGATCCACCTGCATCTGCCTCCCCAGTGCTGGGATTAAAGGCGAGCGCCACCACCGCTCGGCTCATCAGATTTCTTTACCTTCAAGAAAAATTATTTTTCATCATAGCATTTAAGGAAATAAATTACACACCATATTCAGTCAAGACTGATGGAGATCATTGTATTGTGATGTCTATTTTAAAATATTTGAGGGAGTCACTAAACTGTGCTGTATGCATGGCAAATACATTTAGTGAAGTTTATTTTGTAGACCTTATATTACTTCTATGGCTTTTGTTCATCTTCTATTCTGTCATCACAATGATGCTCCATTTTAATCTTATTATTTTTTCTCTGACTCAATGATAAGTCCTTTAGAAACACATATTTCAACTGGACTTACAGGTTGTGTAGCTATAATTACAGCACACTGGAGTGTGGGTGGTCCTGATCTTGTGAGGCCAGCTTCTTCCCCATAATAAATTCATGGCATCCATAGCAATGAAGTATCTTGTCTCAAAAATTCTAAAAGAAAAGCCTACCTAAAATAATATAATTTTTGCTAATGAAATCTGGCTGGACTCAGATTGATTTCAACCAACTTTTTAGTATCTTTGCTCACATAAAAAGCTGTGATAACAATAACATAAGCATTGTAGATATTCCATTCACATTCAATCCTTTGAATCATTTGACAACCATCTAGAGGGCATTTATGTCCTTCAAGTGCTAAGAGACAGAAGGAACAGTGGGACACCTTTACCTTACACATTATAATGACATATGTGTGAATTGGAGAGTTGTTTCAAAGTACTGCTCCTCTTGGGACCCAAGTTTGGTTTATAGCCTCAGATCCCAGGTACCAGTGGAGATCAAAAAATGGTGTCTAATCCTCTTTGTCTGGAGGTACAGACCGCTGTTGGTATGTGGTATGAATAATAGGCCCTGTGGATGAGTATCCAGTGTTCTAAGTGCTGAGTCTTCAGCCTCGTGAGGATGTCATTAATAATAATGAGATGGAAAAGGCTGGTATAATAAGTTTATCTTTTCCTCAGCCTTCATGACCCAGAATAACTAAAGATTGACAGCACCAGAATCTAACTTAAATTTTGTTCTTTTAGAGTTCTTGCTGGTCTTGAATGGAGGTGGGCATATTTTCCAGTACTTACATGGGGATCACAACTTTCCATTGTTCCATGATCAGAAGTTCTGAGATCATTTGGTCACTTTGATAACCAGGTACCCATGTGGTGAATATCCATCCAGACATATATAATACTCATATTGATTTTAAAAAATCAAATCAAGTATTACAAGATGAAGGAAGTTCATTTACCTGCAATTCAATGACTCAGAATGTTCAGGCAGTATTAATGTCATGACTACATGGCATCCTGGGAATCAGAGTGATACCCTCTGTCAATTTTAAAATTCAAGATATGTGGGAAGCTGAGCACACGAGCATGTGCATCACATGTAAAAAGCCTACATTCCAGGGTCATCATCCAACAACATAAAAACTAATAAAGTCATGAATGAAGTCTCCCTCCCTTTACTTTCAGGAATTTTGAGCCACACAGCAAGGTTTACTCAGACAAGCAAACAAAAAATTAAAATAGCAGGTTGCCAAACTCCTTAGCACTTAATAGCAACCTTTTCTTCTTTAGAGATCAAGCCTATAATATTGGCAAAGCATTTCAGTATAAGTAGGATGTTGGCTGATTAATGTCAAGCACAACACAGTTATAAATGTCAGGAAATTAATTGAGGATATTGAGACTCATCACATACAATGAGGAATTTCATTTAGACAGGCTTCTCCTAGTAAACACTCACAGGAAATTGAAAGAAAGCCACCATGGAAAGAAACTTGTACAAATGCATTATCTTTTCTGGGAGGTTGTTCATTCAATCAGGTAGATTCTATCACTATTGGCTCATGGTCAACAATAGAAATTTTGCATTTCATCATTTCAAGGATAGACATTTAATGATTCTTATTTGCAATGGACCCTACACTGTCCAAATGTCTAATGTCTCTTCTGGCACTCAAGACAATCTGTTGACAGCAACAACTTGTAAAACCTGAAAACATACAATGGCACTAAATACCATTACTATTCCAAAAGGGCAAAATGGAAACACTGTGAGGTACAATTGGACTAATGCAAGATGGAAGCAGAGCAGTATAAGTATCAAATCCTGTAGCTCTCTTCTCTGATGTATGGGCTTCAGTTTCAAATGCTTTAAATGGACCTGTTCTTGCAACTTCTCATATTTTCTCTCTTTGGTAACTTCCACTCACTATAAGCATAGATCTCAATGGAAGTAGTGTCATAACTTAGTTATCTTAACATCTTTGGGCTCAAAATGCAGCCCAGTCTGTTGTGGAATGATATTTTAAAATGTGTTATTTTTGTTAATGCTGTGGAACATTAGTTTTAATGATGCAAAGAAGTGCTGCACTATTTTTATGCTGCATTGGTTCAGCTCTGTGAAGTTGTGATATTTGCCTAACTAAAATACCTGGTTGGTCTAAAAAATGTGTGACCAATCACATGGCAAGAAAGGATAGGAAGGGCTGGCAGGAAAAGAGAGTAAATGGGATGAAAAATCTGGGAGGATAAAAAAGAATAAGCTACAAAAGGAGAGAACAACAGGAGCCATTAATCTAGTTAGTTACACAGCAAGAAATGGAATAAGAAATAAAGAGAGGAAAACAGAATAAAGATAAAGCCAGAAGGAAAAGGTAGAAAGAATAATTGAAAAACAGCCTGCCTTGAAACAAGCCAAAGCAACCTAAGATCAGGCATTTATAAGAAAAATATAAGCCTCCATGTGTGAAATTTAATTGAGAACTGGGTGGCAGTGTCTAAAAGAACATAAGAATAAAAGAAACAACCAAAAGGACCAGGCTTCAATCCTCACAGCTTCATTCAATAAAGTCCCACTCTGTCCTCCCTGGGCTTCTGACTCTGCCAAACACAAATGCCTGCAACAATGATAAACTGTAACTATAAACTAAAAATTCATGATCTTAAATTTTGATTCTTTCTTGTTTCCAAGACCAACACATTATTGGTAATGCTGAGAAGTTGGTTTTTATAAAAGCAAAGGACACTAACATGCTTGGACCACAGGTGCAGGTTTTGAATGAAGTGGTTTTCAAAGACTATGAATTACTTGGCTCATGCCTTCCCTAAATTGAAGGTTTATGTGGATAGAGTCTTACTCTTAGAGCACCTTGATAAGCATCCACTCTGGAGCAATGGATTTTTCTGTAATGATGATAAACTCTTTGAAAATTCCTGTCTGTATTAACACATAAATACCCTTTGAAACTACCTTTTTATATTCATTTATTTCTGTCCTACTAGGTTTTTTTCCACTGTGCACCTAAATGAGTCATCAGTGATAACCACTGAACAGCTTCAATATTCCACTTAAGACATTAGCCCATTACCTTTTAATTTGGCATTGCTACATTTCCAAGGCATAGGCAGAATAAGAAAAAAATTTAGAGCTAAAATATCACAAAGAGCTGGGCAGTGGGGAAAAACACCTTTAATCCCAGCACTCAGAGGCAGAGTTTGAGGCCTGCCTGGTCTACAAGGGCTAGTTCCAGGAGAGGTAGGACTGTTACACAGGGAATCCCTGTCTTGGAAAAACAAAAACAACAAACAAATCAGACAAAAGACCTCAGGCTTAACATTTTTATTGAGTTTATTTTAAAATCCTATGATCTCAGTACCCACTTTCTGCCATTACATTTTCATTTCCCTGATGCAACAAGAACAGTTCTGCTGACTCTCTCTTTCTTTCTTTTTTAATTCCTCTCTTTCATTTCTTCCTTTGGTGTATAGGAATGAAAAATTTTCAAATACAGAAAAATAACTTGAGATAAATCTACAATAAATAGCTGTAGTGTTTAAATTCCAGTCACTATGACAAAGATACCCATGAGAACAACTCAAGGACAGAAAGAGGTTCAGTGGGTCCAGTCAAAGATTATGCTAATGCAGAAACACAACTCCACTGTGGAGGGTTATTTTGAACTTCATAGAATCTCTGTTCAGGGGTGAGTTGAGGTGGCAATTCTTGCTGACATGCTTGGCAGGCCAAGTAAGGATGAAGCATAACTCCTTGATCAGTAGAATGCCCTGACAATAGCCAGTCATTGAGTACACAGAAATGCACTGTAGTTCACACGCTATGATTAGGTTGTGGTTTGTCTCCTGATGAAGTGTTTTTATATATTATATTCAGCTAAAGTTATTTCCATAACAACAGGCTTCTTGTTTAGATTAACTAGGGCACAAAACTCTTGAAATACATTGTAACGAAGTTGGTAGTTTCTATAACTATTCAAGTATTATGAGAACCTAGCTTGAATTGTGATTTGAGTATTATTAAAGAGCACTCTCTTTGAAATAAAGTATGCAGTTGTATCTTCTACCCTGCATCCCTTCTGTTCTGATTTCTGTGGTACTACCCAGGGTCATCTGTAGCTGAGGTATTTGAGAAAGGGACCCCAACAACTGGTGCCTGAAACAGGGACCCTGAAAGAATTTCAGGAGTGATGGATAATAAGAAAAGTAATTACTGGGTAATGGGACAAGTAACTTTTCTCTGCTTCTGTCTATGACTAAGCATTTGCTGGAAACTCATGGCATGCATGTATCTATATCAGACTTAGAGATGTGTCTCGAAACTATCAAAGAATACCTTGGTTTACCTCAGATGATAATTTAATGCATATGGAAAATTGGGATTGGGTTCAGATAAATGTGGAACGAAGGCTGCTAACTCAAGGAGAGGAATGACCTTGTGGTCAGATACTGACTGACCATCTGTGCTGTGCTTTTTTCTTCTTTTGTATTTAAGGAAGTTCTGAAATAAACCCTGGTGTGTTTGACTACTTCAGCATGACTGGACACACCTCCTGATTCTGTCTTGTTTTCTGTTTCTTCTGACTTTTCTTTGGACTCGAGGATCCCCTCTCTAGGAAGCCTAGCTGACCTTGTAGGAGCAGCTCCTACAGGTGACATCCAGTTGTGCAGCTTTCTGGGGAAGGGCATCTTCAAAGGGACACAGCAAATTCCAAGGGTGCTTGAGGTGCAATAAGGATATCCTGGGATATTAGCAGTTGCACAGGGTAAATATAAAAAAGAGGTTAGCAGCATAGCATGAAAAACAAGTAAGAAGTAACTCGGGTATATTTGTAATATTAATAATAGTAAAATAAGAAGTAATTTGTATCTAATTTTCATAAAGCTAAATATAGGCCAGGACAATAGCAAACAGGTGTTTGTACATCACTTGTAGATATTTTTATAGGTCAGGGGTACTAAGGAAGGACAACAATTGCTTCAGTTTTTGAAATGTATAAAAGATGTGTGCTCCTGGTTTCCTACAGAATGAAGTATAAATCTAGAGCTTTACAAAGGTGTGTGAATGAATGAGTGCATGTTTTCTAGGTCTGTGTTTTGACTGTTACTACATTGCTGTTTTTTGATTATCTTTCTAGAAATATTAAGTGGTACCAGTACCTGCTTGTCTGTCATAACTGTACATTTTTGTCTATTCACCTTTTTTGTCCTGAAAGAGATGAGACAGGTAACCTTTGTCTTTAGCCTCTGGTGAGGTTTTATTGGTTCAGTTCCAGAAGTTAGGGTCCCAAAAGAAAAGATTCTCCAAGGAGAGGCAGGACACTGATCACCTTCCTTTGTTGTTCTCTAGCCCAGAGCCTGGCAGCAGCTCCTACAGAGGGCAGAGGAGCATGCTCACATGGGCAAAGATCCTACAGAGACATGCTCATGCAAATGGAGCAGCAGTAAAGAATTGTCTGCTTGCAGTTAAAGAGCTGCAGGGATGTGAAACAAAAAATCTTTGATTGTGTCCAGAGAAGTTAAAAGTGATTCATCACATCTGGGATGAGCTCAGTTCTCATAAGGGTTTCCAAACAGATGTAACAATTGTATGTTGGCACAACTCAAGGAGTTTCTGAAGCATTCTAGTGAAAGAATGTCCTCACACAAATGCCTACATGGGCATGTGCATGCACAGCTGCCTTCTTTATTTGAGAGGGAAGAAACCAGAAGTATAAATACCCCTGCCAGTGTGGAATGGCGCAGGTGCATACTGAATTGGCGTATGGCTCATATAGGGATCCTGAAAACCAGGGGGCATCAAAGGAGATTTTTGTTGTTTTTTTAATATTTATTTATTTATTATGTATGCAATATTCTGTAGTATGGCCAGAAGAGGGCACCAGACCCCATTACAGATGGTTGTGAGCCACCATGTGGTTGCTGGGAATTGAACTCAGGACTTTTGGAAGAGCAGGCAATGCTCTTAACCTCTGAGCCATCTCTCCAGCCCCATCAAAGGAGATTTCGAATGAGGGAATTTGTTAGATTTTAATCCTCGATCCTGAGCAAGATCAGAGATGGGCTGGATTTCATACTGAAGGATTGGTTACTTTTGTTCTCCTTGGAGAACAAAACTTAGTTGTGTTTTGAAATGTGTTTTTTTCACTGGCACTTTTTAATACTCAGGCTGTTTTCAGGGCGATGTTGTTTCTTTAACTAGTTCTAGATTCAGAGAAATAGTGTTTTCCTTTTGGGCTCTGCTTTCACATGGAAGGTGTGTTTCTTGGTCTAGCTCTTACTCCTATGGCTCCAGAAAAGTTTTTGCCCATTAGTTTCTGGTTCAAACAAAATAAAGAGATATCATAGTGCTTGATCAGATTTTTATACTATCCATTATTTTCTACACAATAACTGATGTTGGTTAACTGATTGTGTGTGGGTTGGCTTAAGATCTTTAAAAAATAAGTTATAATAAGCCCTCAGTTTCTTGCACAGGTACAAATAATTATGCATAAGCTTTATCAGATTGATTACACACAAAAGTCTTATTATTGTATGAAGTACAAAACATTAAAACACTAAATTCACTAATAGAGTTTCACCATAGTATGTTTTTCTCATGGTTTTGAAGAATACATACATTAAATTCATAGAATTTTTCTGCAGGATGGTTTATTTTATGTATTTTCAGATGATTGTGACAAAGGATTTACCACAGATTCCATTGAGAGTTATCTTTTCAGTCTGTGTTCTTTTATGCATTTGATGATGAATAAGACATGAAAAGTCTTTCTCATACTGATATACATTCACAAAGTTTCCCTAAACTGTGTGTTCTCTTATTACCTTGAAGAGTACAGGAGTCACCAAAGACCTAACAACACTGACTACAATCATAGGGGTTCACTACAGTATGTGTTTTCTTATGCAATTGAAGATGACTGAGTCATGCAAAGGCCTTACCACAGTGATTACATTCATAGGGTTTCTCTCCAGTATGTGTTCTTTTATGCTTTTGAAGAGTACTGTGATGTGCAAATGCCTTACAACACTGATTACATCCATAGGGCTTCTCTCCTGTATGTGTTCTTTTATGCACTTGAATGTGACTGGGATGTGCAAACGCCTTACCACACTGATTACATTTATAGGGTTTCTCTCCAGTATGTGTTCTTTTATGCACATGAAGATGACTGTGCTGGGCAAAGGCCTTATCACATTGATTACATTAATAAGGTTTTTCTCCATTATGTGTTCTTTTATGCTTTTGAAGAGCACTCTTTTCAGCAAAGGCCTTACCACACTGATTACATCCATAGGGTTTCTCTCCAGTATGTGTTCTTTTATGCCTTTGAAGACTACTCTGAACTGCAAAGGCCTTACCACAGTGATTACATTCATAGGGTTTCTCTCCAGTATGTGTTCTTTTATGGTTTTGAAGAGTACTCTTTTCAGCAAAGGCCTTACCACACTGATTACATCCATAGGGTTTCTCTCCAGTATGTGTTCTTTTATGCACTTGAAGCCTACTCTGAACTGCAAAGGCCTTAACACACAGATTACATTCATAGGGTTTCTCTCCAGTATGTGTTCTTTTATGCCTTTGAAGAGTACTCTGAACTGAATAGGCCTTACCACACAGATTACATTCATAGGGTTTTTCTCCAGTATGTGTTCTTTTATGCAGACGAAGATGACTGTGCTGGGCAAAGGTCTTGCCACACTCATTACATTCATAGGGTTTCTCTCCAGTATGTGCTCTTTTATGCCTTTGAAGATCACTGTGCCATGAAAAGGCCTTACCACATTGATTACATTTATAGGGTTTCTCTCCAGTATGTGTTCTTTTATGCCTTTGAAGATTTCTGTGACATGCAAAGGTCTTACCACACTGATTACATTCATAGGGTTTCTCTCCAGTATGTGTTCTTTTATGCTTTTGAAGAGTACTCTTTTCAGCAAAGGCCTTACCACACTGATTACATTCATATGTTTTCTCTCCAGTATGTCTTCTTTTATGACTTTGATGAGGTTCATAAGGAACAAAGTCTTTATCACCTTGACTATATTCATAGGGTTTATTTACAGTGTGTTTTCTTTTCAGCACTTGAATATAACTGTGATAAGCAAAGGCTTTCCCACACTGCTTAATTTTAGACCGTGTTTCTCCAGTATGTGTTTTTTCATTCCTTAGAAAGTGGGTGTCATCAGAAAAGGCTTTAACACATTGAGTATACACTGAAAGTTTCTTCTCACCATTTTGGTTTCTTTCAATCCTGCAAGGATAATTGGTACATTTAAAAGCTTTACCACATTCAATACACTGTTGAACCTTATATAAGTATGAATTAATTTTATAACTTGTTCCAATTCTAAAAAGGAATTAGTTATTAAGGTTTCATAACTCTGTTTAATATCATGTTTGCTTTTTAATTTGGGTCAGTTTGCATCTAGGAAAATAAGTATGATGATAAATTCCTTTTGTCATAGTTTACGTTTTCACATTTACAAACATTTTATATGATATTATTCAAATTTTTGAAGACAACTGAATACACTGAGAGCTGTAACAACTTTACTATATTCATAAATTTTACTATATTGTGAATAATATTATATTTGCTAAGTGAACTAGGACATTCAGAAGTATTTGCACAGACTTAGAATTCATGGGACATTTTTGTAATGTTTTTATATTAATAATGATTGTAGAATACCATCAGTATTGTATACTTGAATCAAATTCAACAAGTATACTCTACATGGGAACTACTGCCTTTTTTTGTCCTTTAGAAGAGGTATGTTAAATCTTTCCATGTCTCTATGCTCATAAGCTTATATCAAGAGTAGTGTATGATACACATAGGAAAGGAAGAATAATTCACATACATGAAATTGAGGTATATGGATTTGTGAGAATTTAATAAGCATCTATGCATTTAAAGCTGTGCTTATTTGCATTGCTGGTTTTATTTAAAAGTTCTAGGAGAAAGTGTAATCTCATCAGAGGCACATTGTTATCAACTTGCACATGAATATTACCTTGCATGTCTTCTAGAACATTCCCAATGTTCTTGAGTGTTGTGGTGTTCCCAAATGTATCCTAAAATACAGGACCAGAATATATCATTGAACAATGTGTAAGATTTAGCTTATTATCTTAAGTGCATCTAAGAACTATGACTGCTGTATTCACCTTCTTCTTTCTAATTCAAAGTGCAGAACAACATCCTTAACCAAGGAAAAGTTGTTTCCATATTTGAAGCATGAAGGAAATTCATTTTTACCTATAGAAATGAGGTTCCTGTAGGTCTCCAGCATTACATCTTTATAAAGATTCTTCTGGGAAGAATTCAGCAAATCCCACTCTTCCTGGGTGAAGTTGATATGTACATCATCATAGGTCAGTGCCATCTAAAATACACCACACATGTGTAAAATGGAAAGCATGACAGTAACAAAATTGGAAATGCATACTTCCTTCAGAGTATAGACATATGATTCTGGTGTTCCTTACTCTGACATAGATAGTCATAGTAAGGCAGACTGACATAGTCACTTTAGAAGGAAATTGAAAAGCAGAGTCAACTCTGTAATCTCTGCACCACTTGATAAGAGCAATGTCTATTGAGAGGAAGAGACAACAAAAATGACAACAACAGTATACAGTATGCATGAGAAAATTGTATGAAGAGTTACAGACCACACAAAAAAGTAATATGTACACCCTGGGTGTATTGTTGTATTGTGCCTTTAAACACAACACTCAGAAAACAGAGGTGGGTATATTTGTCTCTGAGCTGAATGCCAGTCAAGTCTATGCAATCAGGTCCAGGAGAGGTGGAAGTACACATTAAGACATTCTCACCATTGCAAAAATCAGTGAAACAAACAAATGGGATAGAAAGAACTGAAAGGCTTTTATTGAAGTTCTTATAAATAATTTTGCATTCACTCCAGTCTGTATTCATTTTCAAGATATCTGAAGTGCCATAATTTAAACTGTAAGTCCAATCACATTTTGTAGAAAGGAACTTTATGTATAAAGCAGTTAAAATGCACAGATGAAAACACTAGAAGTATAAATTTTGGTCATAAATAATCAACAAAGAGGTGGAAAGAAGGTAGAGTAATTCAGAGTTCTTGCTGGTCTTGAATGGAGTTGGGCACATTTTCCAGTACTTACATGGGGACCACAACTTTCCATTGTTCTATGATCAGGAATTCTGAGATCTTTAGATCACCTTGATGACAAGGTACCCAGGTAATGAATATCCAAGCAGACATATAAAATAGTCATATTGATTTAAAAAATCAAATCAAGCATAAGAAGCCAGAAGTTCATGCACTTGCAATTAACTGGCTTAGAATTCTCAGGCAGTATTAATGTCATAAACACATGGCATCCTGGGAATCAGAGTGATACCCTCTTTCAAATTTTAAAATTCAAGATATGCATGAAGCTCAGCACAGCAGCATATACTTGACATAAAAAACCCTATATTCCACTGCTATCACACAATAATATAAAAATGTATAGAGCCAGAAATGATGCCCTCCTTTAATTTCAGGAATTTGGAGTTACACAGTAAGGGCTACTTAGACAAGCAAACAAAACAATTAAAATAGCAGGTTGCCAAACTTCTTCATAGCAACTGTTTCTGCTATATCTCATTTTTACCTATAGAATATAGGCAAGATATAGAATGCAGATATCAAACCTATAATGATGGCAAAAAAATTCTGTATAAGTAGGAAGTTGGCTGATTAATGTCAAGGACAAAACAGTAGATATAAATGTTAGGAAATTAGTTCATGATATTGAGACTCATTATGTACAATGACAATTTCATCTAGACAGGCTTCTCCTACTAAAGATTCACAGGAAATTGAAAGAAAGCCACCAAGGAGAGAAACTTGTTCAAATACGTGATCTTTTCTGGGAGGTTGTTCATTCAATCAAGTTCATTCTGAGCCCAGCCACTATTGGTTCATGGTCAACAATGGAAAAATTGCATTTTGTCATTTCAAGGATAGACATTTAATGATTCTCATCTGCAATGGTCGCTACACTGTCCAAATGTGTAATGCCATCAGGCACTCAAGATAATCTGTTCACAGCAACATCTTGTAAAACCTGAAAACACGATACCTCTTTCTAACATCAGTGGCACAAAATACCATTAACATTCCAAAAAAGAAAAAAAATAAAGACACAGTAAGGGAAGATTGAACCAAGGCAAGACTGAAGCAGAGCAAGAAAATCATCAAATCCTATAGCTCTCTTGTCAGATGTATGGGCTTCAGTTTCAAATGACTTAAATGGCCCTATCCTTGCAACTTCTCATGCATTTCTCTCTTTGGTAACTTCCCATCACTGTAAGCAGCTAGGTATCCATGGAAGTTGTGTTGGAACTTTGGTATCTTAACATCTTTGGGTTCAAAATGGAACCCACTGTGCTGTGAAATCACATTTTTAAATTTGTTATATTTATTTATGCTGTGGAACATTTGTTTTAATGATGCAGAAAATTGCTGCATTGGTTTAGCTCTGTGAAGCTGTGATAGTTTGCCTATCTAAAATAACTAGTTGGTACAAAACATATTTGAATGACCTGTTACATGACATGACAAGAAAGGACAGGCAGGGCTGTCAGGAAAAGAGAATCAATGGGAGGGAAAATCTGGGAGGAAAAAAGAAAGAAGAGGCCACAGAAGGAGAAAACAACAGGCGCCTTCTATCCAGCTATGCAGCAAGCCATGGAGTAAGAAATAAAGAGAGGAACACAGAATAAAGATAAAGGACAGGGGGAAATTGTAGAGAGAACAATTAAGTTAAAAACAACTTGCTTTGAAACAAGCCAAAGTCAAGCATTTATAAAAAAATAAGCCTCCATGTGTGAAATCTAATTGACAACTGGGTGGCAGGCCCTAAAGCAATAAGAGTGGAAAAGAAACCACACAACACCCAGCTTCAATCCCCACAGGTTCATGCAATGAACTCTCACTGTCTCCTCAATGGGATTCTGACTCTGCCAAACACAGATGCCTGCAACAATGGTAAACTGTAATGATAAGCTAAAAAGCCATGATCTTAAATTTTCATTATTTCATGTTCCCCAGACCAACACATTACTGGTGATGCTGAGAAGTAGGGTTTTTTTAATGCAGACAACACTAACGAGTTTGTACCACACGTGCAGGTTTTGAATGAAGTAGCTTCCTGTGACTATGAATCAATTTGCTCAACCATCCCTAAATTGAAGGTTTCTGTATATGGAGTCTTACCCTTAGGGCACCTTGATAAGCTTCCACTGCACAGCAATGGCTTTTCTGTAATGATAATAAACTCTTTGAAAATTCCTGCCTGTATTAACACATAAATGTCCTTTGAAGCTACCTATTTATTTTCATTTATTTCTGCCCTACTTGGGTATTTTTAGTGCACACATAAATGAGTCATCAGTAATAAACAGTGAACAGCTTCAATATTCCTTTAAAGCCATTAGTCTATTACATTTCAATTTGGTATTACTAAATTTCTAGAGCATAGGCAGAATAAGAAAAATTTTTGAGCTAAAATAATACACTAGTCAAGGCGATGGTGGCACACGCATTTAATCCCAGCACTTGGGAGGCAGAGGCAGGCGGTTCTCTGTGTGTGCAAGACCAGCCTGGTCTACAGAGCTAGTTCCAGGACAGGCTCCAAAGCCACAGAGAATCCCTGTCTTGAAAAACCAAATAAAATAAATAAATAAAATAAAATAATACACTAAAGTCTGGATGGTGGTGACACACAACTTTAACCCCAGCACTGGAGAGGCAGAGGCAGGTGAATCCCTCTGAGTTTGAGGCCAGCCTGGTTTACAAGAGTTAATTCCAGGACTGTTACACTGGAAAACCCTGTCTACGAAAACCAAAATGAAAAAAGAAAAAAAAATCAGACAAAAACTTCAGGCTATGTTTTTTTTTTTTTTGTTCTTTGAGACAGGGTTTCTCTGTAGCTTTGGAGCCTGTCCTGGAACTAGCTTTTGTAGACCAGGCTCTTCTCTAACTCACAGAGATCCACCTGCCTCTGCCTCCCAAGTGCTGGGATTAAAGGCGTGTGCCACCACTGTCCGGCATGCTTGGGTTTTTTTATCAAGTTTATTTTCAACTGAAATACTATGATCTCAATACCCATTTTCTGCAATTACATTTTCATTTTCCTGGTCTTACATGAACAGTTAATTATGTTCAAGTTTCTATTTCTTGATATCTGTCTCAGTGGGTAGACCAACCCCCCTTGATCCTGAATTCTTTGCTTGTCTTCCCCCTCCTTCTGCCTTTCCACTGGACCTTGGGAGCTCAGTCAATTCCTCTGATGTGGGTCTCTGTCTCTATCTCCATCTGTCGCCGGATCAAGATTCTATAGTGATATTCAAGATAATCATCAGCGTGATAGTGGGGCAAAGACAGTTCAGGCACACTCTCCACTGCTGTTCAAGGCCCTACCTGCGGATATCCCTGTGGACAAATGTGATCCCCTCTGGAGCCAGTCTCTTGCCAACCCTAAAATGGATGCCTTAATGTAGCTATCTTCTTCCCTGATCCTATATCAGCCCTTACTCCATCTCAACCCTCCACCTCCCCCAAGCTCTTGTCAGTCCTTCCCTTCTCCCTTCCCTCTTCCCCTCTCTCCTTTCCCCCAACCTCACCCCCATGCCTGTCCCCACCCCCATGCTCACAACTTTTGCCTGTCAATCTTTTTTTTTCTAATATTTATTTATTTATTATGTATACAATATTCTGTCTGTGTGCATGTCTGCAGGCCAGAAGAGGGGACCAGACCTCTTTACAGATGGTTGTGAGCCACCATGTGGTTGCCGGGAATTGAATTCAGGACCTTTGGAAGAGGAGGCAATGCTCTTAACCACTGAGCCATCTCTCCAGCCCCCTTGCCCGTCAATCTTGTTTGCTTCCAATTTCCAGTAGGTTCCATAATTTTTTTTTTTTGGATTCACCTTGTGATTTGGCTTCTCTAGGCTTGTGAACTATAAGCTTAATGACCGTGGTTTATGGCTAGAGTCCACAAATGAGTGAGTACATACCATATTCATCTTTTTGGGTCTGGGTTATCTCACTCAGGATAGTGTTTTCTATTTCCATCTATTTGCAAGCAAAATTCAAGATGTCCTTTTTTTTAAATGCTGAGTAGTACTCTAATGCATATATATTCTACACTTTCTGTTCTAATGTGAGCACACCAAGTCTTGCTAGACTGGGTCCTAATGAGCATGTTATCAAACTGGACTCTTTGATTGTGGCTGACAATGGGGGCTGACTGAGAAGCCATTGAAAAAGGCACTGGGACTTGTTTTTACCACATGTTCTGGCTTTTTGGGACCCTACTCTATATGGCTACACAGGTCCCAAGGCCTGGATGTAGTGGAGGATGGCCTTGGACTTCCCATAGTGCAGGGTTCCCTGTCCTCTCTCAAGCAGGGTGGGAAAGGGAGAAGAGGGTGTGGGGGAGTTGGAGGGGATAAGGTAGAGGGAAGGAGGTGTAAATAATTGAATGGAAACATAAAAAAAGAAAAAAAACTTGATATCTTCCACACTCTGGCAAAAATCATAATTCTTATTTTAAACTGACAACCAAAATCAACTTTTGTGTTGTAATTGTTTGTGCTAACCTGCTTTTATGCTATTGTGATTAAATCCTCAAACTGAAAGCATCTCACGCAGTAAATGGGATTATTTCATTGATTGTGTCAAATCACACTCAATCGTTTTGGAAGTGTAGGAGAAACTACAAGCTACCAATTGAAGGCAAAACACACTTGCTAAGGCTGTTTACAGCCTTTCTCTTTTGCCTAGTCTCTACCTCATGCTCAGAGTGCTCCATATGGCAGCACAGGCCCACCTTCTTAGGGGCTTCCTACATCAATCATCAATCAACACAATCTCGCACAGACACAGCAGTTTCTGGCTATTATGAACAGAGTCGAGCAAGTGTCCATGTGGTAGGAAGGAAGATAATGTTTTGGTACACTTGGGTCTTGGGGTAGATTTACTCTCAATATTCTGAGGATTGCATATTGATTTCCACAGTGGCTGGACAAGTTTGCACTGTAAGAGCAATGAGTTCCATTTCTCCACATGCTTAGAGCATTAGCTCTCACTTGTGTTGTTGAACTTATCCTTTCTGTCAGGTTTATGATGAAATCTCCTGATGGCTAATGATACTGAACATATTTTTAAATGTGTCTCATCTATTTTATATTCCTCTACTGAGAATTCTGTTTAGAGGTGTACTGCACCATATTTGAATTATTTGGTTGCTGTCTTTTTGCACGACTATTTTTTATCCTGAGTGAGGCAACCCAGAAGTATATAAGCCAACACGATTTACTGAGTAAAAGTGAATATTAGCAGTTAAGTAAAGCACAACCATAGTAATCACAGTCAATCACAGTACAATCCATACATGCAGAAAGGCTAAATAACAAGAATGGCTCTGGGGGACATGCATAGATTTCTCTGTGAAAACAAAATAGAATAGATTTTGTGCATGCACTGGAGGCAGGTGGGGATGGAAACAGGAAAGATCAAGTAAGCAAGGAACAGAGAAGAATAGGAAAGAGAAATGACAGGAATAATGGATCTGTTTGCAGGAGATGTGGAAACAGTACACTGCAAACTTCTAGAACTACAAGAAAGATACTATTGAAGATTCCTAGCAGTGAGGAATACAGAGGCTGAACCAGCCTTATTCTGTAAATACTTATGCCTTCCAGTGGTGGGATTGGAACACAAAGTCAGTCACTAAACTTAGAACTACAGTTGTTCTGATAGCAAGACACATTGGGAAAAAGGTGCCTCAGAGTTTGTGAAGTGAACAACCAATGACTGGTCTAACTTTTAGTCTAAGCTGATATTGCAAGGATGGCCAGGAACCATAGTGTGATGGCTTCCAGAATTTGCATAGAACCAAACAAAACTAAGCAGAACAAAAGAAATGAAATGAATCATATATAAAATCATAGATTGATTCCCCGCACAAATGTCACCAGAGAGAATTCTTGAAGCAGCTGATGGTTGCACATGCAGAGATCCCTACCCAAACTTTACCTTGAGTTCTTGGAATCCTGTGGAAGGAAGTCATAAAAAAATGTAAGATCTGGAGGGGTTGAGAAACCCAGGAAAACTAAACCTACAAAATCAACAAAACAAGTCTCATAGTGTCTCAGACAAAATGAAATGATAATCATGGAACAGGAACAGCTCTGTACATGCCCTGTGTGTGCATGCTTTGGTTGATAGCGTGGGGCATTCATGTGATTACTAACTAAAGAACTCTTGGTATCTCTTACTCTTGCCAATTTTTGTGACCTTTTCCTTCCTATTCATTTGCTTTGTCCAGTTTTGATAAGGGATTTTACGTAGTTTTCTTGAACCTTTTTGTGAAGGATTTCTTTGATATCCCATGGAGGCTTTCTATTTTATGACAGATGGAAAAATAGCAATGGACCTGGGGGAATAAGGAGTATGTGAAACTAGAAAGAGTGGAGGAAGTGGAAGCTGCAGTCAGCATGTATTGTATGAGAGAAGAATAAATAAAAGAGAAAAAATGAAAATGCATTTAGTCTGAGTTCTTTGATCTTCATAATCTGTAATAAGCCATATAGCACAAATATCTCAAAAATCTTTAGGATGGAATTTGAGCCAACTTCTTGTCTGACACATCTTGAGATTTCAAGTAAAAAATAAAGGATTTCCAAAATGCAATGGCATATGATAAACTCCCATTCAGAAAAAGGAATATAGTTGTGCTTCATCCCCAAATTCAAGCAGAAAATCCTTGCTCATGTGCATATCATCCCAGCCAGAAGAACAGGCAGGCAGTCCACCAGTCTATGAAACTAACACACTCACTGCATTCCCAGAAACAATCCCCAACCAACTCTACAGTTACCAAAGCCTACACATTGGGTGGAAAGCCTCTGCTCAAGTACAGGACACACCACAGGAAGAACAAGTAGATAAACTGAAGGAAAAGACCAAATGATGGACCAGAGGCCATGGCAACCATCAAAACTTCACATAGACTTCCTCCATTCTTTCAAAAACCCTCAACACTAAACCAAAAACCCACTCTCATCATGTCTGTATTGTAGCTTCCAACCTGGGTGGAGACCCTTGGCTCAAAGGACAAACCACCTGCCAGAATTCCATGTAGGCCACCAGCCCACAGACCGCCCCAAATCTTCCCTACACCCTCAACACTTTCTCCAAGTTCCCCTTATTTTCCATTTGCAGTCCTAACCTCCTTAGGCTTATACTCCACTCTATAATAAGGCTACACATACTGCAAGAATTTCAGTCCCAAAATTGATGTACTGCATGTTCTGGCTTTTTGGGAACCTAGTCTGTTTGGATGATACGTTGCTCAGGCTAGATACAGTAGGGAGGGCTGTTGAATTCCCCCAAAGCAGTGTGCTTGTGGCTTACTCTCTCTGAAATTTGGATATCAGGGTGGGAGTGTATGTGGAGGCAAGGAGTGGAGGAGAGGGAACAGCAACTTTGATTGGTACGTATAAAGGAAAGAGATAGTTTGTTTTCTTATTAAAAAAATAAAGTACCTAAAGACATTAAAAAAGAACAACAATTCAACCCTATTCCACACAGACTAGATTACCAGAGAACAAACAGAAATCAAGGAAGCAAACACCCATCCAACAAAACAAACTGAGAGATTGGCACTTAAACCACAATCTCAAGCCCAAATTCTTGGACCAAAGGAAAGAACACAATCAACAACAGACAGAGCAATGTGTCACTCCCAGATTCCAGCAATCATGCTGCACCAAACCCTGCAAATCATAATGACCCTGCAATGCCATCAGTCAGAATGGCTTAGATCAAAAACATCAATGATTGCTTAGGTTGGAGAGGATGTTGAGAAAGGGGAACACTCATCCATTGCTAGTGGGAATGCAAACTTGTATAACCACCCTGGAAATTATTGCAGTTTCTCAGAAAATTGGGAATCAACCTACCTCAGGACAAAGATATACAATTTTTGGGCATATACATAAAAGATGCACAACCAAATAATTCTACGTGAGTATTTGTTCAACTACAGCATTATTAGTAAAAGCCCAAACATGGATACAACCTAGATGCTCCTCAACCAAAGAACAGATAAAGAAAATGTTATATGTAGTAAAGTTCAAAGGTTAAAAGACCAAAATATATGTACTATGTGCAGAATTCATAAACTTAATTTTAACCTACTTGATAGAAACTAAAACAAAAAACTAATGGGTAGGAATTAAGACGAAGACTTATTTTAGAAATAGTAGTTACAGCACAAATTCTAATTGGTCTCATTCATAAAACCTGGAGTCAGATATTAGGGTGAAAGCTAAAAGATCAGAGAAGCAGAGCAGCCAGCCACTAGTTCTTAGCTTTATGAAATCCTGAGACAAATGTGGGAGTCCACATATAACTCAGTTTCTATTTAGGGTCCTTTCTATCTTGAAGAAGTCACTTGAGAGCAAATTTGGCTGCTCTGCATTTTCCAGTAACTTTGAGGGCTATGAGTAATGTCTGTGTTAGCCAATAGAAAGAACATTTTTCCCAGTTCAAAGAGCACACATTTTGAATTAAGATTTGGGCTGGTGTAGACCAACAATAGCGAGTCATCTTTAGAGATTAGAATCTGCTTAGCTGAATAAGATAGTGTAGCTCTTTGACCTGTATTCCAAGGATAGTGCAGAAAAATGGTTACCTGACTTAACTGCTCTTTGTTCTGCTTATTGACTGTATCTAGTCCATATCCTGGCTGAGAAATAAACTCAGGGCTGTTAGGTATTGACCTTCAGCCCTCCCAGTCTATCCTATGTTTCTGTCTTCATTTATCTTAATCTAAATTTTTTCTCAGCCTCAGAATCCACTCACATGGAATGGCCAGGAAATTTCCAATGAGTGGGCTTCAAGAGATTGGAACCAAACCAAATGCTGGGATGTGCAAGGTGGTGGGAGGGACAACACAAGGACACCTCAGGATTAAAGAGTGTACTCAGTACTCAGTTAAAGGGACATGTGCAATGAGTTTTCTCAGGGAGCCATTGCTGTAAATACAAAGGAAAGTTAATACAGGAGTGTACATACAAGACAAAACAGGTTAGCTATGCAGCATGGAAAAATAATTTAGTAACTGCCGTGTAAGTGTAAAAGAAGGAAAGAAGTAACTTGAATAAGGAGTAACTTTCATATAAATGTAAAAAGTAATTATGAGACAAAAAACAGCAAACAGGTGTTTCTACATTTATGTAGGTATATTTTAAAACCCATAGGTGCTACGAGTAGGGTGTCAGCAACTGTATAAATTTTTGGAATTTGTTAAAGAATTTGTCCTTGGTTTCCTGAGCAGGGAACCTTGAATGCAGATATGAGGGGGCGTATTGGAGATAAAATACAGCAATATTATGATGTACATGGTCCAGAGAACATTTCAGTGGATATTTTCAGCCTCTTAACACTTCTTCATGATAGCTTAGATCTTTGTCCTGAAAGTCAGAAATTGCACCCAAACTGAAGTAAAAGTAAAACTAAGTTTTCTGTTTCAGTGAGGGAAATGTTTAATGCAAATGCTGATGAAAAGTCGACTGATGATGTCACATCAGATACTGATGATGAGGTAAAATTTAAAAGAGAGGTTCCTGACAATGAGGTGAAATTAAAAAAAGGGATTTCTAAATGTCCTGATTCTGATTTCCCACATTATCTATGAATGTTGAAGAATAGTCATGTAAATGATCTAAGAGAGTTGAAAAATAGTCAGAGACTAAGGGCCTGAGGAATCTGATGGACTCTTTAAATAAAAAACTGAAAGTCCAAATTTCTTTCTGGCCAAAAAAAAAAAAAAACTCATGAAGGCCCTCACAAAGGAGTTCATGGAGAAGCTCAAGAAAGAGAACTCCCTCGCCTTCCCCCAGAGAGAAGACAGATTTAGATTCTCCTGAGGATTATACTATTAAAGAAAAGAAATTTCCTATGATGTCGATGGTCCAGAAGCCTGCAAATTCTTAGCAGACTTTGACCATTAGCCCATTATATGGAAGTATTAGGAGAGGAGCCAAGAAAGAAGTCATTCAAGGATCTAGTTTATTGCCAGTTATTGAACATCAGGATGCTCAAGGAAATATTCTGAGAGTTCACATGTATTTACCTTTTACACAACTTAAAGAATTAAAAACTACTGGTTCTCAAATTGGGCCAAAAACTCTATTCAAGCAATTTTGTAGACAATAGCAGTTAAAGCTTTGCCTCTTGGATTGGAAAAAATTGGCTAGAGCTTGTTTGCCTGAAAAAGATTACTGTATTGTGGAATCATAATTCCATGAGTATGTGAACTTAGAGCTAATATTAACAAAGCTGAAAACATGCCTGTTAATTTTGACATGCTGGCAGGAGAAGGTAATTATAAAGATTTAGATCATCAGTTGAAATTTGATATGGCAGGATATGCTCAACTTAATATTCCAGCAAAAAAAGGCCTTGTATAAATTACCTGGCACTGGAAAGAAAACAGAATAATTGCCTAAGATAAGACAGAGACCTGATGAATTGTTTCACGATTTTGTTTCTCCATTGATGACAACTGCAGGAGACATTTAAGAGATTCAGAGACTGAACTTTTCTTAAAAACAGTATATATGCTGTCTGAGAAATAAACTCAGAGCTGTTTGGGAGTGGTCTTGATTCCTTCTGGTCTAACCTATGTTTCTGTCTTCATTTCTCTTAATCTAAAATTTCCTCAGTCTCAGTGTCCTTTTCCAGGGAAACCCCTAACTGAATTTTGCTGGACAGACCATATGGGATATCCTACAAAGCTTGAACAAAATTGACTACAGGTTCTGTATGATGTTGCCCTGAGATTAGGACTTTTGCTGCATATGCTTTCCATAAATTAAGAGATTAGCTAGATACAGCCTTACACTGTAGGGCACATTACTTGGCTTTAAATTCAGAGCAAGGGTCTTCCCTTTAATGGTGCCAAATCCTTGAAACTCCCTCTTTTTCACCACTGGACTTCCATCTGAAATTACCCAGTGTTTTCCTTCTTTTCATTCCTTTCTATGTGTTTCTTTTCACTGTAGACCTAAAGCAGTCAGCAGTAATAACTATCCAACAGAAATATTTTTTTCTAAGATATCAGTCTATTACTCTTTAATTGTGCCTTAATAACCTTCTTGGCATATGGAAATATTAAGAAAAAATAGGGGCCAAAAAAGTCACAAAAATAATCTCTAGAAAAAATTTTTTTAAAGTTTTTTAATATTTATTTATTTATTATATATACAATATTCTGTCTGTTTGTGTGCCTGCAGGCCAGAAGAGGGCATGAGACCCCATTACAGATGGCTGTGAGCCACCATGTGATTGCTGGGAATTGAACTCAGGACTTTTGGAAGAGCAGGCAATGCTCTGAATCTCTGAGCCATCTCTCCAGCCCCTCTAGAAAAATTTTTATAAAGTCTTCTAATCACCTGTACTTACTTACCAGACCAATGCCGCCTAATAGAGCCACAAGGAATAAGGACAGACTTGGGCTGGAGGGACCAGAGCTAGATGATGCTAAGAAATCTTATTGAAAGCAATCAGAATTTTTATATATTTATCAGAATCAGAAGTTAATGGCAATTTCTAGGCTCAATACAGTTGTGGTTTACTGGATGCCATGAAGATTGTAAGCTATACAGGGAATACAAGTTCATTGTCTCAGACCAGTTGCCCTACAAAGCTTTCAAGCTTCCTTGACTACTAAGGGATTATAAAGAGAAACACAAATTAGCCTGCATGCCTCTGCCTGAGTGAGTCCATCAATCTGTGAGGAACTGGAAGTCACACTGTGCCCCAGTAGCCATTGACTTAAGCTGAAATCCCTAAGACACAGACCTCTCAGGAGGGATAGGCCAGATCAGCTCCTGGTTTCTCTGTAGGACATTTTGTCCACTAAAATCCTATGATCTCGACCTCCACTGCCTGATATAACTCTCAGTATTCTAGTCTTTCAGGTCCTACAAGAACAGTCAGTTATGCTCTGTGTAGAGCTTTCCTTGACTTTTGCCATCTAAACTCTTGATATCTTCAAAATTCTTCCAAAGTCCATATCTCCAAGTCCATTGCAGCAACAAAATCATTTTTTAAATATTTATTTATTTATTATGTATACAATATTCTGTCTGTATGCCTGAAGACCAGAAGAGGGCACCAGACCTCTTTACAGATGGTTGTGAGCCACCATGTGGTTGCTGGGAACTGAACTCAGGACCTTTGGAAGAGCAGGCAATGCCCTTAACCACTGAGCCATCTCTCCAGCCCCAAGAAAATCAATTTTGTGGTACCATTTTTTAATTCCTACTTTCATCTCTGTAACTTACCCAGATTCTTGATTGCCATGGTCTGTGAATGGCAAACAATCAGGATAATCATACCACATCTACAATGGACTGCTGATTCCACAGAGCTAATCTCAACTACTGTTGAAGGAGGAAAGCTCTCGCCCTCCATCCACCCTCTCCCTTCTGCACTGTGTCTCTACATCTTCAAAGTTGGTCAATGAGCTCAGTTTTTACACAGGTCCCTTTTCTTCTTAGTCCCCAATAAAATCCAGAAAGATCAGCAGACACTCATTAACTGTCCTATTTTTCTTTCTCCATGCCAAACCTGGAAGAGGTTGCAGGTTTGTTTTCCCAGCACTGGGTAGCAGAGTCAGGATTAGGTGTTCAAAATGATTCTCAGTTACGTAGCATGAGGCAAGCCTAAACGATAGGAGACAGTCACCATCAGGAGAGAAATGAAATGGAACTAGGAATGACTTAGAAACATTGGAGAGCTCTTTCGAGACTTGGCTCCAAGATGACCAAAAAAAGGAGGAACAACGGTCGTGCCAAAAAGGGCCACGGCCATGTGCCGCCAATTTACTGCACTAACTGCGCCCGCTGTGTGCCCAAGGACAAGGCAATTAAGAAGTTCGTCATTCGGAACATCGTAGAGGCGGCTGCCATCAGGGATATATCCGAAGCGAGTGTCTTCGACGCCTATGTGCTCCCCAAGCTCTATGTCAAGCTGCATTATTGTGTGAGCTGTGCTATTCATAGCACGGTAGTCAGGAATCGATCCCGGGAAGATCGGAAGGACCGAACACCCCCACCGCGATTTAGACCTGCTGGTGCTGCAGCACGACCTCCACCAAAGCCCATGTAAAGTGGCTTCATAAAGATAGAAGAAAACACCTTGGAAAAATAAAATGGAACTTAAACTTTTTAAAAAAAAGAAACATTGGAGAACAGAAACAAATAAAGAGCAGCAATACACTTATATTACATATTAAAAATGATTCCAAGAAGTGATTTCTAAAGTGATAAAAAATACTACACTTTTAAGATTAAATGAAACTTTGCTATATTGACTTTGATAAAGATTAGGCCCTTCTCTAAGAGAGAGGCCATCATTAATAAGAGATAGATTGATCTTGCCATATGCATGTGTTGGCTGCTGAGATCTAAAACCTGACAAGAAGAGTTACAATCAATGGCTACTTTTCCGAAACTCTGAGCACAAACAACTGTGTCAAGCCAGATCATTCATATCTTCATAGGATTGCTTCCTAATTACAAATTCAATTGGCTCACAATAACCTTCCCACAGTGTTCATCACTCACCAACTGGTCTGTATTCATTAACATGGCATTAATTAAAATAAAGCATACTGTGAAATTACAAAATTACTTACCCTACCACAGTTGGGCCCTTTTTTCATAATGGTGGCTCTAACAGCCAATTGCCCATGTTGTGTCCCATGCAGTGTACACAATAAATTATTCCTCCTATTCTAGTGTGAAGACAGAAGGAATGTTCCATATGTAAATCCTTTTCCTGTGACTTCAGTGGATAGTCAACTACATAATTCAAATGTATAATTTTAAAGCTATGAGGTGGTAACATCTTTTTATTTAAGAATTTTGAAAGTATAATATGGAGGACAGCAAGGTCATTGCCCTGGACAGAAACAGATCAGTTCAATATAACAGAAGTTGTCTCAGAAAGAATTTTTCTTACAAGATGGAAATGCAGCTGTTCTAGAACTTTCCATTGAGAAACCACTTCACTCACTTAGTAAATTAATAACAAAAAATCTGTTTACTGATGGCATGCATCCATCTCTGGCTAATGCTCAAAGAGGAGCTAACTAAGAGAGATTTTGAGTTCCACATATGCTATTATCCTTACATGTCCTTTAGGTTCAGGCTTGAGGTTACACCTTGAACAATTGAAATAAAAACAGACAACTTGCCAGGCTAGACATTTAGGCAGACAGGAGAGTTACACGTCAAAGTTATTCTCAGAATAATTTCTTAAGTATAAGGGTGACCTGAAACAGCAGGGCATTCTTCACTGACAGGGTTCTGACATGAAGGTCACAGGGGATGAGAAAAACAGGACAAGTAAAATGTAAAAAGGGTAGAAGAACTTTGCTACATGCTGAGTTGATTTGGGACTGAAAATCATAGCTCCATATGCTGGGAAAAGTTGGCTTCTCAGGACCTGAAGAAACTTTTTCACAATGGACTTATCCCTAGACCATTACCAGCTCTTCCAAACTTATTCCTGGTTTTAGATAAGGAGCTCTGTTTTATTATCAATACATCAGGCCCTTAGGGAATGCTCCCAAGAATGTTCTTTCTTCCTGCCTGAGGTCATAAATGAAAGCCTTGATTGACCAGGTCAGTCCTTACCAAAACAGTATTTTGCTTTTCAAATATTTGTCACCTGATGTTATTTTGCCCATCTGGCAGAACTATGCTTTTCTTACAAAGAAAGGGGAACTTTAAGGCACACCAGGCCTTAAGGTTGGTTGTGACCCTGTAATGCCTCCTTGAACAGCTTGTTAGAAGCCTGTTTTTTGATATGGCAAAGCGCCAAGTGACTGGTTTTTTTGGATTCCTTGTCGTGGTTTGGAACCAAATATCTGAACATTCTGGTTAAAAAATGTGTACACGAGCATTCTAAACTCTAACAGCCCTGGTTGACATATACGTAGGTTTTGAATGTTTTAGATACAGTAGAATTTTAGCTAAATTCTACTTTGTTAGCCTATGTACTAAGCATTGGCAGTGGAGTGCTACCCAACACATGAGAAACCGTTGATAACCTCCACAAATTTAAAATTAATGATGACTATATGCGAAGGTTAAATGAAAACTACTGAATGTCAGGAAGATACTGGAGAAACTGGGCCTCTCCAAGTCTGCCAATGGTTTTCCATGAATGTATCATACCTGCAGAAATTGACTAGAAAGACACAGCTCCCTGCTCCCAACTCTCTAAGCAAATTAAGCCCACAGAGAAAAGTTATTCAGATGCCTGCACACAGGTCCATGAATTAGCAAGGACCACATGGGACTTCGCAACACAGGAAAACTGGTGGCTGGTTCCTACCCAGATCCAGGGAAAATGCACCTTAGAGTCTCCCTCACCTCACCCTCTGCTCCTCCCCATCTGGAGACAGCATTCCCTTGCTCACCATGTTATGGTTCTCCAGCTCGCAAAAGCTCTCAGTTCATCATCTCCCTGCAGCAGCAAAGGCAGAACAACACAGGAAAACACTGGCAAAAGCTCCTCTGGAAAGCCTAACATGGAGGTGGGTTGCAGGAAGAGCACTGCACCACTTCTGACTGGCAGATCAAATGGAGGGCCTGATTGGCTAGTGAGGCCTAAGTGGGATGAACCTTCCAAAGGGCTATAGTTTGTTTAAAGAGACAGCAAAATGGTTCCTGGCCATTACTTTCTGCTCCCATCAAAAGTCTTTTCTAGATCTGCAAAAACAGGCATTTCAATAACACTTGCCCGAGCCTCCATTAGCAGACACTGCCACAATCCTGCACTCCATAGGAATCTTGCCTTTTCCCTGCAGGACACAATGTGGCTAGCTAGCTTGTACAGGAAACTGTACCATGTCGGTGCAGTGATTTCCTGTCCCACAGGTAGAAGGCAGCCCAGAATATTAACAGCTAAAGACAATTTTTAGATCACAAAAGGAAATGTTTGTTGTATGATATCACGCTGAAGTCAGATGAACTAAAGGCACATTTTACCTCGTTGTCACAGGTATTTCAGAAAATCATGAGAAAAAAGCAGGAACCAGGTCTTAAGATCTTTCTCCCAATAGAAGGCGGGGTGATGGCTCTACAGCTTTACAAGTTTTATTCCGGAAATTCGGAGCAAATTCCAGGCAAATGAAAAATATTAGAGAGAGTAGGGTTCAAGGGAATTTGAATACATAGAGAATAGTGGAGCCAGGAAGAATGTCTTTATGAGCACTGCTGTTAGCCAGCACATTTTCCTCCATGGGCTGGTGAATAAAATATACAGCTGCATTACTACATGAACAAGACAGGTAGAATGAACTCACCATTTTACTAGAAATTGGGCTTATGACAAAGTCTCACAAGCTGTGGTCCAGGTCATCTTAAAAATAGCTGTCTACTAATGGAATTTGGAAGAATCCAGTAGATTTCTGCACAGCCTTTTGTCTATGATCAAGTGAAGAATCCAGTAGTTGTTCAGTCCATGAGGTTCAATGTTTCACCTGGTTTTCAGTGTACATCAAAATTCCAAAGAAGTCGACTCTAATGCTAATAATGGAATGAACTTGGTAGCCAGAGCTTGATATGAGAGCAAAAAGAGAGCTTCTTTCTGCAATATCCTTTCTATTATGTCAGCTGCAATCATCTAGAAGGTGAGATCAAGGTTAAAGGTGGATTATAGTTTTTGTTTGTTTGCTATTTCTGTTTTTGTTTTGTTTGGTTTGGTGTTTTCAAGATAGAATTCATCTATGTAGATCTGAAAGTCATTCTGTAGGCCAGACTGGTCTCAAACTCAAAAAATCCCACTGCCTCAGCCTCTTGAGTGATAGTGTTAAAGTTGTGCAAGTGGAGCTTGCAGGGTGGTAATGGTGTATGCCTTTAAACCCAGAAACTGAATGCAGAGGCAGGTGGACTAATGTGAGTTCAAGGCCAACATGCTCTACAAGAGCTATTTCCAAAACAGGGTCCAAAGCTACAGTGAAACCCTGTTGCAAAACACCAAAAAATGTGGAGCTTACCACCTCAGATGATCCACATGAATGAAGGATTTGCCTATTCAAAACCTTTAATTAAATAAAATCCCTGTCAAGTATAATCAATTCTTTGTGTAGTTGATAATCCAAGAAGTAGTTGGTTTGACTACCAAGAATAGCCAACTCAAGAGCCAAGATAGAGAAATGAGAAAATTTTCATCCCTGCATTAGACATAGAAAGCATAGGAGTTTTTTTTTTTTAGCAGTCTTTTTTTTTATAAACAAAGGAAGGATGGAGATTTTACATAGGGAGTCTGGACATGCTCACATAATATTCTTCCTCTTTTTAAGCATGCTCCATCAGCGAATCCATTTCTAAACATGATCACAATGTAAAAGCAAAGACATTTAGTGACATTCTTACCTCACTCATGCTGGAACATATCTACATTATAAAAATGGTGGAAAGAAATGTCTCTGGCATGTTCATATTGCACCACAAGGTCTTATTTGAAAATCCAGTAAATGACACTGTGAAAAGTTGATTGTCAACCTTAATGTTTGATCTAAAAAAGTAACTGAACCAATATCTTAATTTTCACAGACACAAAAGATAAAGAGCACAAAATGAGAAAACTTCAAGATAAAGTCACCTAACATCACTGCATACTGAGAGAAAGAGACAGGGAAGGAAAGAAGAAAACTGAATAACATACAAGAAATGAATCACTGGAAAACTGGGACAATATAGTGTTCACATTGGCAAAGATAGGGGATAGGCATGAGCTCAACATGGACATGCATTCACAATGGCTGACCTGACTAAAGCTGCTGCTGATCGTCAGATGACCAAACAGTAGAGACCAACATTGAGCCTGAGATATGACACCATTGCTGCAGTAACCAGCCATCAACCTTCCGGGAGGTTGACTACACTGGACAACTTCCTCCATGGAAAGGACAAGTTTTTGACTTAGGCTTCTTTTCTACCTCTCCCCATAGCTGTTCAGTCACAAAGAAGCACACAGGCTTAAATTAATTATAACCTGGTTGGCCTATTAGCTCAGGCTTCTTATTAATGCTTACACCATTCATTAACCCATAAATATTGCTGTGTTACCCATGTGGCTTGGTACATTTCATCAGTGAGGCTTCATCATCTTGCTTCAATTTACTCAGGTGAGATTGCAGATTCAGTCATTCTCTTCCAGAACTCCCCTGTTCTGGTTGCCCCATGTAAACGTCCTGCCTGGTTACTGGCCAATCAGCTTTCTATTAAAGCAATAGAAGCAACAAATCTTTACAGGGTAGAAGACAATTGTTCCTCAGCAACAAGTTTTTGTCCTTATAGGACTAGATACTTATTCTGGTTATGGATTTGCCTTTCCTACAAGTAATGCTTTTATAAAACCCTGATCAATGTATTTACAGAATGTCTTATCCGTAGACATTTTATTCCCCACAGTATTGCTTCTGATCAGGGATCTCTCTTCCCAGCAAGAGAAGCCTGAGAGTTGTCCTACAATTATGGAATCCTCTGCTATTAACATGTTCTCCAGCATCCTGAAGAAGCTGGACTGATAGGTTGAAAGAACTTTAATTCATTTGAAAAAATGAGTTACAGCACCAATTAGGTTTCAGTGTCTTGAGAGCTGGGACAAGTTTCATTTCTTCAGAAAGCCCTATATGCTCTAAATATACACAATATATGGTATGGTTTCTCCTGTATCCAGGATCCATTGGTCCAGGAATTTAGGCCTGAAAAGGAAATATTTCTACTCACTATTACTACTAGGGTCCGTCTAGGAAAGTTTGTGCTTCTTATATCTGCCACCAAAGTTCCAATGGCCTGGATGTTTTGGTACCAAAGGGGAAGGGCTCTTGTCATGAGACACAGCAAATATTCTACTGAACTTTAAAAGCAGACTTCCCTCTGGTAATATGTGTTTCAAATGCACTTAAATCCACAGACAAAGAAGGGAAAAACAACCTTTGGCATGGTAATATATCCAAATTACCATGGGGAAATTGAATTACCTCTGCACAATGGAGGTAAGAAGGATTATGTCTGGAGTGCAGGAGATCCTTTAGGACATCTCTTTGTGATACTGTGCCTTGTGGTTAAAGTTAATGGGAAACTATAACACCTTATCCAGGAAGGATGAAAAAAGAAGGTATGGGTCACTTCTTAGGAAAAGACTCATTTCCATGTGATGTGCTAGCAGAGGGTGAAAGAAAGTATATTAGAGAATGGCCTGGCATTCTCCAGCATCCTGAAGAAATTGACCTCAGAGAAAGACTGAGTAAACTTTGTTCTTTTGAAGAAACAGTTACAGCACCAATTAGGTCTCAGTATCGTGAGGACTGGGGCAAGTTTCTCCAGAAAGTACTATAAGCACTGAATCTGCATGCAATATATGATATGGTTTTTCCTGTAGGCAGGATCGATAAGTCCAGCAATTAAGGGCTGAAAATGGAATATTTCCGATCATTGTTGCCACCAGCAACCATCTAGCGAAATTTCTGCTTCCAGTTTCTGCCACCCTAAGTTCTGCTGGCCTGGCCTAGAAGTGTTGTTACCAAAATGGAGGGACTCTTGTCAGGAGACACAACAAATATTTTATTGAACTTTCATTGCAGACTTCCCTCTGGACACTTTGGCTTCAAATACTCTTAAACCAACAAACTGAGAAAGGAATAACAACCTTTGGCAGGGTGATATATCCAGATTACTTTGAGGGAATTGAATTGCCTCTGCATGATGAAAGTAAGAAGGATTGTCTTGAATGCAACAAATCCATTGGGGTGTCTCGATCTGACACTGTACCTTGTGATTAAAATTAATGGGAAATGACAACAATCTAATACAATAAGTATGACAAAGGTCACATATCCATCAGGAATGATGGGATATGTCACTTCTCTAGGAAAAGGCCCAAGACCATATGAAGTGCTTGCAGAAGTTAAAAGAAACACAGAATGTGTAATAGAGATGGCAGTTCTACATACCATCTAAGACACGTGACCATTGCAGAAAGGAGACTTTTAACTGACATGAGTGCTTCTGTTGTATTTTATTGATAATGCATTTGTACAGTTATTTCTATGTTCTTTTAATTTTCTAAACATATGTTGCAATATCAATTATGAGTATAGCTGTGGTTATTAGAAATAATTTTGAAATAGTAGAAAAAATGTTTTCGAAGCGACATTGCCACTATTCTAAATAGATAATGCATTTGCAATTGTACTTGATATACTTATGTTATGCTTAGGCATAATTACAACCTAGTTATTGATTTCAATTTGGAAATTAATAAGTTGATATGACTGTATGTCAAGTTGACAAGTGATTGATTATAAAAGGTGTTTTTGGTTGTTAACTTTGCTACATTTGGAATGAACTGTAACTCCAAAATGGAGAAGAAAATTGTGATCAGGACCTAAAGGCAAGAAGACATGCCTTTGACCCAGATACTGAGGATAGATGACTCTTGCCTTTAATCTAGACCTTGAGGCTGGAAGGCACATGGTTAGTCTGAGTTCATATTCTGCTTGAAGGAATGTGGGCTGCTATTTCTCTCTCTGCTTTCCCTCACCTTGTCAGCACATGTATTCATTGTCATTGAAGTCTACTTCTCTGGAATTACAGCACATACACTATACAGCTTAGATACCCAGTCTGGTAGGACTGAGTAACTACGAGATCTTGCACTTTCCAGTCACTGACAGCAATTGTTGGAATGCAGCCTTTAAGCTATTCCAATAAATCCCCATATGCACACACACATAGATAGACAGACAACAGACAGACAGATATATAGATGGAGAGAGAGATTTAGTCCTTAAGTTCTGTTACTCTAGAGAATCCTGACTAATATACTGTAATTTTTAGTCAATTACATTTTTAAACTTCTAGTTCCCAATTTTTTATTTATGCCATAATTACACACCAGAAGCACTTTTAGTAATACTTCAGTATCACATTATATACATATGAAGAAAATAACCTTTCATACAGTAATAGTCCAAAGAGTATGGGGAAAATGTAGTGTAATATTGAGTGTTATTTCTGATGAAAAATTTATCAAGCAATATGAGCCATTAGATCGATGGAAGATTTAATCATTTATTTTGACCAAGTTGAAGGTGACTGTTAGTAGAAATCTATTTATCTTTAAATTTTATCTTGCTTGGGCTGGAGAGATGGCTCAGTGGTTAAGAACATTGCCTGCTCTTCCAAAGGTCCTGAGTTCCACTCCCAGCAACCACATGGTGGCGCACAACCATCTGTAATGAGACCTGCTGGAAGAATACTGTATACATAATAAATAAATAAATAAATATAAAAAATAAAATAATAAAAACAGCCAAAAAGGACTATTTAAAAAATAAAAAATAATTTATCTTGCTGTCATTTATTCAAGTCTATTAAAATTTAAAATTAAGTGGATGCTTAAAAGGGATATACCACATTTAAAGATTAAACCATAGCATGGTAAAAACCCACTGACATTTTGTACTGGATGTGTTGAATTAACAATCTGAATTTTTTTTCCAAGATAGATTTTCCTCAAAATTTCTCAAGTCCCTAGCTAGTAAATCATTCCATATTTAATACAAATATTTTTAAGATTATTTTAACAGGCTCACTTATTTAAAAGAGTGAAGAGTGCTTAGATAGTATTTCTCCCCTTGAGAATTATGATTTGGAATCTACAATAAATGCTAATCAGTTCTCCATTTTCATTTTGGGTTATTGGTTTCAGCATTCTCAAACAAATGGGTAGACCTTTGTTAGGTTTAATAAACAATAAAAAGAAAAGCCATCTGAAATGTTTGGGGAGGGAAATTTTTGTTGACGAGGGTCTCACAAGATACCTTAGACTGGTTTGAATCTATTGGTGATATTCCTGCATCAACTTGCTATGTACTGAATTAAATATAAAGTATGAACCACTAAAATCAGCATGAATGATGTTTGTTTAATATTTTCTTTTGAGACAGGTTCTTGCTATGTACACTAACTTGACCTGAAAGGCAAAATCCTCCTGCCTTTATATTCAATGTGTTGGGATTATTGGTGGGGAACAATGTGCCCAGCAGAAATCTGTCTCATTTGTCAAGCTCTAATTGGTTTTAAGGCCCTCAGCCTTGAGCTGGGAAGATTTCTGAGTGGCTAAAATCACTTACTGCCCAAAAGATGGTCTCAGTTCTATTCCACATATCCATGGGGACTTGGAGGGGCAAGAAGTGAATGTGGCTATTGTGTTCCTTCTCTGTTCTGTCAGCTTTACCCAATATCTGACTCTGGGATTTGATTAATACTACTAATTAGCATCACACTTCAATCAATCATCTAGAATGTATTACCTAACTACTTATTTTTAAAGAGCACTACTTTAGTAAGTTTTCATGCTTCTATTCTTCTTGTCCATCCCTTTCTGTGCTGGGAATATGCATGCTTTAAGTTGGTCATTGAACTCAATTTGTACATAATCCATCTTTATTTATTTTTATTTATTTATTAAAGATTTCTGCCTCCTCCCCGCCACCGTCTCCCATTTCCCTCCCCCTCCCCTGATCGATTCCTCCTCCTCATCAACCCAAAGAGCAATCATGGTTCCCTGCCCTATGGAAAGTCCAAGGACCACCCACCTCCATCCAGGTCTAGTAAGGTGAGCATCCAAACTGCCTAGGCTCCCACAAAGCCAGTACCTGCAGTAGGATCAAAAACCCTAACGGCAATTCTACCAAAAGCAATCTATAGATTCAATGCAATCCCCATCAAAATCCCATCAAAATTCTTCACATATCTGGAAAAGAAAATAATAAACTTTATATGGAAAAACAAAAAACCCAGGATAGCCAAAACAATCTTATACAATAAAGGATCATTTGGAGGCATTACCATCCCTGACTTCAAACTGTATTACAGAGCTACAGTATTGAAAACAGCTTGATATTGGCATAAAAACAGAGAAATCGACCAATGGAATCAAATAGGAGACATTGACTTTAACCCACAAACCTATGAACACCTGATTTTCGATAAAGGAGCTAAAAGTATACAATGGAAAAAAAGAGAGCATCTTCAACAAATTGTGCTGGCAAAACTGGATGTCAATCTGGAGAAGAATGAAAATAGATCCATATCTATCACCATGCACATAACTCAAGTCCAAGTGGATTAAAGACCTCAATATCAGTCCGAACATACTGAACCTGATAGAAGAGAAAGTGGGAAGTACTCTACAACAGATGGGCACAGAAGACCACTTCCTATGTACAACCCCAGCAGCACAGACATTAAGGGCATCATTGAATAAATGGGATCTCCTGAGACTGAGAAGCTTCTGTAAAGCAAAGGACACTGTCGCTAACACAGAAAGGCAACCCACTGACTGGGAGAAGATCTTCGCCAACCTCACAACTGACAAAGGTCTGATCTCCAAAATATATAAAAAACTCAAGAAACTAGACTGTAAAAGGCTAATCAACCCAATTATAAAATAGGGCACTGAGCTGAACTTAGAATTCTCAACAGAAGAAGTTCAAATGGACAAAAGACACTTAAGATCCATCTTTATTTTTAAGTTTGCATTATAACCCAGAAAAGGAGGAGGGCCCCCATTTTCCGGTCTGTTTTTTTTTTTCTCACTGACCAGTTAAGGTTCAGCCATGAAGCAGTTGCAGGACTTTTCAGCACTTGAAAGCAGAAGCAGGAGTGTGTGGCCAGTCTATGTTACAGCCTAAGGAGAGATTGCTTAAACATAAGTAAGTAAACAACAGACTTGACAAAAATGGAAACAATGGGGAATAGGAAGAAATAAGAAATTAGAGCAATGATGCATTTAAAGGCAGATCTTTGTGAGTTTGAGAACAACCTTCTGTATGGTTTGTGTGCCAGCACAGCCAGATATACACAGAGAAACCCTGTCTTGAAAAATCCGCCAAGTCCTTGTTGGCCAGATAAGGGTGATGTACAGCTTTAATCCCAACACTCAGGAGGCAGAGACAGGTAGATCTCTGTGGGTAGGAGGCCAACCTGGTCTACAAGAGCTAGTTCCAGGCCAAGCTCTAAAACTACCTGAAAACTTGTCTTGAAAAACCAAAAGAAAAACAAAACAGACAAAAACATAAAACAAAAGGACTTCAAAGATACAGAAAACCCCTGTCTTGAGAAATGGAAAAGCAAACAAACAAGCAATAAGTGAAGAAACTTAAAAACTAAAGTTTAAGAAATATACTCATGATCAATTGGACCCTGAATTCTACAAGTCCCATTCTGCCCCAAATCTATTACACCCCTACAAACCCCCTGCCACAACCTCAATGGAACTCAGAAACACAGCCTGCTACTACTCAGAGGAGACCAAGCGGTGAGTGATTACCCATGTAACAGGACACTCCACTCTCTAGGTCCTCCATACGAGAACAAAATCCCAGAACACCCCCCAGTGGACTGAGCTTAAGTAGACAGATAGCCAGTGAGTATCCTGAAAGTAGGCTGCTCCAACATCCCCATCCCATCCATTGAAACTTGAAAGCTACAAGTGCCACTCTGCCCCAAGACCTCCTATCCAGGCACCCTTATCCTAATTGGAACTCTGAAGCACAGCCTGCTATTACACAGAAAAGTCCAAGAGGTAAGTGATGACCCAACCAGCAGGACAAACTCTCTAGGACCCCCATACCAGAGCAAAACTCTGGGCCCAAACACTTCCTGGATCACACCATTGCAGCAAGTAGTAACACCATGTTGAAAGCACTCTACTATTGCTCCACCAGGTCCTAAACAATTTGTAATCTTTATAACACAAACCTGAAATTGGAATGCAATATTCAGAACTTCTAGAAACTAAACCTTCAGTTTTCTAATCTCTCTTGCCACTGTACAGCAAAAGCAGTGCCCATGTGTGTACTCTGGACAGAGATACAACCAGCATCATTTCCTTCTATTCTAGGGCTGCAGTATTTCTATATACAAAGAGGCTCAGAGAACAAGGGCCACTGCCAACATGAACCACATGGACCAACATAACTACAGTCTAGTATATGGTAGTTCCAAGTCTCAGCAGAAATGACATTTCAACAAACCTGCTCTGAACACCCCCCACTCACTACAGGATTGATTATGGTCTTCCTTACCACTCCCCACAGCAGAGACAGAAGAGAATCATGAAAAGAACTCACAAACTGTCTGCCACTAGTACTCTAGTTTTCTAACCCTTCCCAGAATCCCTCACTAGCTAGGGCCACCCAGCTGGGCCTCTCAATATTAGCAGCTCCTCTGCAGGAGGATCAGAGATCAAATGACTCAGATAGCACAATTCTTCCAGTTCTGCCCTCCCAGCCCAGCAGACAGGGATCTGTTTAAACAGTTTGTATTTAGTACACATTTTCCCACTCGACTAGAGCACATCCTGTTCCTCATCTAAAGCACAGGGTCCTTTGTGTGCACATTTCATTACATACCCACTTTTCAGTTCAGCCATCCCATTGGCTCAGAGATGGGAAATCCTGCAGACAAACAGGTCACATTTATAAAGTAACTACTATTACTGTGTAACTGTGGTTGCTTTGTAACTGTTGTTAAAGAAGAACAGACCAGGAATTAGAAAACAATCCAGGGATCTCAGGGCTTGGAGGCAGCAAGGAAAATGTAAATATGATGTAATTGTCATCTCAAAAATTATTTTGAAAACTTGAGACAGACTTTATTGTCATGTACTCCAGAGACAAGGGATTTGTATTAGAGCATAATAAAAATTTTTCATGTATTTTCTCTAAAGATCAATGTCTTAATAGAGAAAAGTCCTGTTAAGTAGGGCCACAACATTTTTCCCAGTTCTTCTATTGTAGATGAACTATTGTAAATATAGGAATTAGGTTTAAAGATAAGGTCAGTCCCTTTCCAAGATTCCTTTTTGCGCTGGTCTGTGAACTGCAAACAATGGTCAATCAGGACATTCATAGAGCATCTACAATTGACTACCTGAATCCACATAGCTAATCTCAACTACTTATGAAGGGGAAAAGTTTTCACCCTCAGTCCAGCCTCTCCTTTTCTGCACTGTGTCTCCACCAGCTTCAATAAACTCTTCCTCCTATTGTAGTCTGAGGACAGAAGGAATGCTCCACATGCAAATCCTTTCCCTGCAACTGCAATGCATAGTCAACTACATGACTCACATGCATAATTTTAAAACTGTGAGGTGGTACATTCATTTTTTAAAAAATATTTATTTATTCATTATGTATACAATATTCTGTCTGTATGCCTGAAGACCAGAAGAGGGCGCCAGACCTCTTTACAGATGGTTGTGAGCCACCATGTGGTTGCTGGGAATTGAACTCAGGACCTTTGGAAGAGCAGGCAATGCTCTTAACCACTGAGCCATTTCTCCAGCCCTGGTACAGTCATTTTTAAAGGAATTTTGAAAGTCTAATGTACAGGACAGCAAGGTTGTCTATGCCCTGGACAGCAGCAGACCAAGGCCACCTGCATCAACATAAGAAAGCTTGTCTCAGAAACTATTTTTATTTTTTTTGTTTAAAGATTTATTTATTTATTATGTATACAACATTCTGCTTCCATGTATGCCCGCATGCCAGAAGAGGACACCAGATCTCACTACAGATGGTTGTGAGCCACCATGTGATTGCTGGTAATTGAACTCAGGACCTCTGGAACAGCAGCCAGTGCTCTTAACCTCTGAACCATCTCTCCAGCCCCCCAGAAACTATTTTTCTAACAGGATGGAAACACAGCTGTTCTAGAATTAATATAACTTTCATTGAGAAATCACTTCAAACACTGATGGTTCCAAACTGTAATGACTCCTTGAAAGGCTTGATAGAGGTTGTTCTTTGATATGGGGATGTGCCTGGTGTCTGGTTTAAATCAACAGTAGATACTTTGCAATGGTTTGTAGCCAAATATCTGGACAATCCAGTTGAACAATGTGTACCCTAGCATCATAAACTGTAACAGCAATGATTAAAATACATTTATCTTTAGGGTGATTTAGAGGCAGCCTTCCCTCAGCTAAATTCTATTTTGGGAGACTGAACTATTTCCAAGGCATTGGCGAATCCTTTGTATCAGCAATTCTCTTCTACATTGCAGCTTAGAAGTGCAGTGCTACCCAACAGGTGAGATGCCTTGATACCGTCCACATAGTTAAATATAAATGGAGATTTTATGTAAAGGTTATATGCAAAGTGCTCAATAGCGAGAAGATACTGAAGAAACTAGGCTTCCCTGACTTTGGCGTATTGAAGTTGACAAGAAAGATGTTTGTACACACAGCACCCTGCTCCCAATTCTCTAAGTGGATTAAGCCTAAAGCGCAAAGTTATTCAGAGGTCTGTCCCTAGGTCTAGGAATTAACAGGACCACGTGGAACTTTACAACACAAGGAACATGGCGACAGGTTCCCACCCAGATCCCAGAAGAACACAACATACTGTCTCCTGCACCTCACCCTCTGCTCCTCCCCATCTGGAGACAGCATTCCCCGCTCACCATGATGTGGTTTCTCAGCTTCCAAAGCTCTGTTTATCAACTCCCTGCAGCAGCAACTTCACCGGAACACAGGAAACCAATGGTGCCAGCTACTCTGCAAAATCGAGACTGAATGTGGAAGCCCGGAAGAACCCTGCATGACATCTGACTGGCAGGTCACCTTGGAGCACCTGATTGGCTAGTGCGACCTGAGTGACAAGAACACCTCCCACAGGACTGAATTGTGCTTAAAGAGACAGAACAGAGATTTCGGGCCTTTCCATCCACCTGAGTCATCACAATCTTGCACTCCATAGGAACTTTTCCTTTTACCTCCAGAATACGGTGTAGCCAGTTAGCTTGTACAGTGCACTGTGCTGTGCTAGGTGGATCCAGGAATTTCCTGTCCCACAGGGGAAAGAATGCCCAGAATATTATCAGCTAAGGAGAATTTTAAGGTCACAAAAGAGATGTTTGGCTTCATGCTGAGTTCAGATGAACTGAATGTACATTTTACATGGTTTTCACAGGGATTCACACAACAGAAAAGAGAAAAGCAGGAGCCTGATCTCAAACAAGATGATAGGTGTTTCCCCCATCTGAAGGCTGGATGATGGCTCCATTGCTTTGCCAGTTTTATTACTGAAATTTGAAGCAAACTCCAGGAAAATGAATAATAATAAAAAGAGTAGTGTTCATAGAAATGTGAATATATAGAGAATAATGGAGCTAGAAGGAAAGTCTTCATGAGCACTATTGTTAGCCAGCACATCTTCCTCCATTGTCAGGTGGATAAAATATACAACTGCAGTATTCAAGATTCTCTACATAAACAGGACAGGTATAATGAATCTCTACATGTATATAAAAAGTGGGCTTATTAGAATGTCTCACAAGATGCGTTTCAGGTTGTCTTGAAAGACCCTACAGACCCCCACCCCTCAGGACCTGCAGCTAGCCGGCTCTCATGAGAACATCCTGTTTTTTTAGGGAAACAAAAGAAACAGTTCCCCCTATGAAGGACCCCAGCTTAACTGCTGTAACATCATTTCACAAGGCTCTTGACAAACAAATGTAAATGCAGAGTGAGGTCAGGGCATCTGGCTGCAGAACAGGATATATATGAGGTCAGGGCCTCTGGCTGCAGAGCAGGATATATATGAGGTCAGGGCCTCTGGCTGCAAAACAAGATATTTATGACATAGATGTCTGTCTCCAACCAAAGGAAAACAGAATGTCTGTTGTCATAAATCTGTGCTGGAAAAGGAAAAACCACTTATGCCCCCTGCCTCATTCCAACCAGACCAATAACCATGCATCTATTTTTATAATCTGCTTTGGCCGCCCTCTTCCCTATAAAAAAGAACTCCCCCCAGCCTGCAGGTGTGCAATTCCTCCAAGAGACTTTGCGCCCACAGATACCTGTGTTCACCTAATAAACCTCTTGCTATTTGTATTCGTGTGGTCTCGGCCTGTTCCTTGTCTTCGGGGGAGTCTCCTCTCAAGGGAAGTCCTCTTTGGGGGTTTTTCAGTCTAAAAATAGCTACTTATAAATGACAATTAAAGAATCCCATAGATTGCTTCTCAGCCTTTTCCCAAAGATCAAGTGAAGAATCCAGTAGTTGTTCAGCCCATGAGGCTTGATGTCTCAGCTGGTTTTAAGAATTCACCAAAATTTCAAAGAAGTATTCTCTAGTACTAGTAAAGGAATGAGCTTGGTAGCCAGAGCAAGGTGACAAAAAAAAGAGACTTTTCTACTTCAATATAATTTCTATGTAATTGCTGCTACCAGAAGGTGAGAAGGTTAAAGTTAGATCATAGTCTTGTTTGAGTCATATTTTCTTGTTTTGGTGATTTCAAGACACATTTTTCTGTGTAGGTGTGGAACTCATTCGGTAGGCCAGACTGGTCTCAAACTCAGAAAATCCCAGTGCCTCTTCCTGTGCCCAGAGAGAGACCACCAGGGAGGTCCAGACTGTAATAACCAAGATTTAATCAGAAAAAAAAAACATGTTTGGAACTCATCTCTATCCTCCTTACAGCAAGGTAGAGAGGAGTTGTATCTCCTCTGTGGGGTAAGCCTTTAAGAAATAACTAAAAAGAGAATCTTTGACGCTCTTTTGGCATGGGTACAAGGACTTTAGCTCCCTCTCATTCTGTTAAATCAGCTTTCTCCTTGTTCTTAGAGCAAGGTCACTATCCTTGAGTTAGGCCATCTTTAACAGCCTGTACCAGGTGGCTGACTGGGCTGACCTAAGTGACCTTGTGCTCACAATCTCCTGTGTGGGACAGGGGAAAGCCACTATCATCCTGGGAAAACATTCTGCGAGGAAATTTCTTCTCACCCTTTTGAGAATAAGGGGTGAGGGTTCCACAGTCCCCATTCCTTTTGGTCCTAAGCTCAATCATGAGCTGGCTTTGCTAACATTGGCCAAATTGTCTTATATAATTACAGAATCATTTTTCTGGGTTTTTTTTTGGACTTAGCATTTTAAACAGATTATTTGATGATGTATTCTTTTAACTGCCTCTAGCTGATTTTAGGGCATTGTTGTCAAGGGTTAACAAAGGTAAAATGCTAATCAAAAAGAGAAAATTTTAGGAACATTTGGTTTGTGGACTTTGTTGAAGAGCCAGGGAGTATTTACATTGACTAGACTGGTCCACATCCATTTTTTTATTACAATATATACACTATCATAATGTATTTTAAGTGTACAGAAAATAACTGACCATGTTTTGGATATCAAGTTTTCTAGTGAGTTACATTCAGTTTGGGTTTGTGGAATATGTAACATATCAGAGAAACAAGAAACAAAACAGGCAAAACTCAGACTACTAAAACATTACCAGTGTTCAGTTTTTAAAAAAAAATCAGCATTTTTTTTTATATCAGAAGTGGTTCCCTAGTTAGTCACAAGGCTGACATATTGACTGAGCATATATAATTAATATTAGACCTCTGTGTGGTTACTTGGGATCAGCTTATGGGACAGAAACTTCCAGCTACAGACCAATTGATTTCTTAAGGTAGCATGATATTTAGCATTTTTAATTGCTACATATAGAACAACCAGCTTCTAAGGAGTCACTTCACTCTGCAATCAGGAATATTTCCCATTTCTCTATTATTTTTTTTTCTTTCATTAGAACCAGTTTCATCATTTAAAGCTAAATATTCTGTCTTTCTCAGTACCAGTCTACATCACTGGCAGGTCACGGGATGTGGCTTCTTTAACACTCTCCCACTCACCTCAGTTTTCCCTTTCTGAGTCTCAGGGCCCCTTCTTCCCCTTGGCTATCTGCACCTTTCGGGTTACCTTTTCCTCCAGCAGATGCTCCTGTGCTCTGAGGTATTTCCTCCCCTCGATTCCTCTTAGTCTTAGAAGCACACACTTGTAGCCCGTTAATATACAGCTGTTTGTCTTTCTTAGTAGTGGAAGGCACAAAAGACACAGTAGAGAAAACGGAAGACCTGTGGGGGATAAGAAGTCATGTCACTTTGAAGGCTGTGGCTTTTTAGTTAAAATGTTTCCCTAACAACACAGGCCTACCTGACTAAAGGAGTACGGGAGCATTTAGATAGCAGAAATAACAAAACAACAGCTTTCCATGCTTTTCCAGAAAAAAATCAAAGTATAGCTGAGAGTCTTCTACTTCCTGCTGAAACCTATCAACCACCTGACATTTAATTTAAATCAGACCTGCCATTCATTTTTAATAACATTTATGACTCTGTGAGGTGGAAGAAATCAATATGGGTTTTTAGAAAAACAAAATCCACATCCATTTTCAATAAGTTCATGGTCCACAGTCATTTGGAGAAGGTTGTAGTCAGCAATTGATGCTTGTTTCTGTCCACCAACCAAAGCAAAACCTGTTGAGACAAATTTAAACTAAGAACAGAAGTTAAATCATTTGAAACTTTTAGGCCCATATTAAAATTCATATTATATACATAGCAAATAACAGATAACTATAAAACAATAAAAAATAGACTTATATCTTTGAGTCCCAGCAAAAACACAAAAATTGTGAGCTTTAAACCTAAATAGTATATAGTCATTGTTTTATTGTTTATGAACTTTTATATCCTCAGACTTTTATATAGAATGAGCTAACAAGCTGGCTATAGCTTTGTGTAAGGATCTGGATATCCTTTTTGCTCTTAAATTGATATTATAGCTTGTCAGGAGCCATTTTTCCTAAAGATTATAGCAAGGCAGGAACCATTTTCCGAAACATTGTAGCAGGGATTATTGTCCTAAAGATGTTTGTGGGGAGCCCCACACCCAACTATCTTGAGAGCTACCTTTAGCGGAACCTGCCCCACATTCCAACTATCTGGAGAATTGTTTGTGGTTGGAATCACAAAAGGAATGATTCCTCTTGCATAGAGAACACTAGGTGTGTCAACTTGTGACCACTGCTGCCCCAGCAAGATCCCCTCCTGCCCTTGCCATTCCCCTGCCCCCATCCCAAGCCAAATTCCTCATTCAATGGCTATATAAGCCACAACCATTTCGCTAATAAAGTGAGACCTTGACAACAGAATCTTGCTTGGTCTCCTTCCTGTCTTTCGCCCATGTCTTTTTCAGATAGCCCCTCTTCAGGACCTTGGAATAACTGACCCTCTGGGTGAGTTACAATAGCTGGCCTAGTATTAATACAGAAATCTTAGAAGGATAAATGAATTATACTTAAGTACAGACAAAACAGAAAAATGACAGAGACCAGCCCATATGCAGTCATACTCAGGTCTTCATAGCATTGGAGGCAGAAGTATCAGAACAGCAGGCTTTACCAGACCTATAAGGTGATTGGTGTCTGTGGAAGAGGGATGTAGAAAAGACTGAGCTTATTTTGTCTAGGCAAAAGTGGTGCAATCAATTCTCAAAGGTCCTAGTGTTTGTTCACAGTCTGGACTGGGTCCTGGCAGACAGTGCTGTACTGTGGTCATCATTCCTAGTGGTCAGTATTGTTGTTATCCATTGCACACCACCCCTAAGATCCCAATTTTTGCCCGGCAATCTTGTCTACTTCCAATATCCAGGATGATAACTATATGTTTTTCTTTGGGTTCCCCTTCTTATTTAGCTTCTATAGGATCAGGAATTATTATAGGCTCAATGTCCTTTATTTATGGCTAGAAACCAATTATGAGTGAGTACATTCCATGTTCATCTTTTTGGGTCTGGGTTACCTCACTCAGGGTAGTGTTTTCTATTTCCATCCATTTGCATGCAAAATTCAAGATGTCATTGTTTTTACCACTGAGTAGTACTCTAATATGTATATATGCCACACTTCCCTCATCCATTCTTCCATTGAAGGGCATCTAGGTTGTTTCCACATTCTGGCTATTACAAATAATGCTGCAATGAACATAGTTGAACAAATGCTTTTGTAATATGATAGGGCATCTCTTGGGTATATTCCCAAGAGTGGTGTTGCTGGGTCCTGGAGTAGGTTGATCCCAAATTTGCAGAGAAACCACCACACTGCTTTCCATAGCAGTTGCACAAGTTTGCATTCCCACCAGCAATGGATGAGTGTTCCCCTTACTCCCCAACCTCTCCAGCATAGGCTGTTTTTGATTTTAGCAATTCTGACATGTATAAGATGGTATCTCAAAATTGTTTTGATTTGTATTTCCCTGCTTGCTGAGGAGGTTGAACATGACCTTAAGTGTCTTTTGGCCATTTGAACTTTTTCTGTTGAGAATTCTCTGTTCAGTTCAGTGCCCCATTTTTTAATTGGGTTAAATAGCATCTTAAAATATAGTTTCTTGAGTTCTTTATAAATTTTGAAGATCAGACCTTTGTCTATTGCAGGGTTGGAGAAGATCTTCTCCCAGTCAGTAGGTTGCCTATTTGTCTTAGTGACAGTGTCCTTTGCTTTAGAGAAGCTTCTCAGTCTCAGTAGGTCTTATTTATTCAATGTTGCACTTAATGTCTGTGCTTCTGGGGTTATACGTAGGAGGTGGTCTCCAGTGACCATATGTTGTAGAGTACTTCCCACTTTCTATTCTATCAGGTTCAGTGTGTTCAGATTAATATTGAGTTCTTTAATTCTTTTGGACTTGAGTTTTGTGCATGGTGATAGATATGGATCTATTTTCATTCTTCTACTGGTTGACATCCAGTTGTGCCAGCAGCGTTTGTTGAAGAAGCTTTCTTTCTTCCATTGTATACTTTTAGCTCCTTTATTGACAATCAGGTATTCATAGGGTTGAGGGTTAAAATCCAGGTCTTCTATTTGATTCGATTAGTTGACTTCTCTGTTTTTATGCCAATACCAAGCTGTTTTCGATACTGTAGCTCTGTAATAGAGTTTGAAGTCAGGGATGGTAATGCCTCCAGAAGTTCCTTTATTGTATAAGATGGTTTTGGCTATCCTGGGTTTTTTGTTTATCCATATAAAGTTGATTATTTTCCTCTCAAGTTTTGTGAAGAATTTTGATGGGACCTTGATGGGGATTGCATTGAATCTATAGATTACCTTTGGTAGAATTGCCATTTTTACTATGTTGATTCTTCCAATCCAAGAGCAAGGGAGATCCTCCCATTTTCTGGTATTCTTTTCAATTTCTTTCTTCAAAGACTTAAAGTTCTTGTCAAAAAGCTCTTTCACTTCCTTGCTCAGAGTTACCCCAAGATAATTTATGCTATTTGTGGCTATTGTAAAAGGTGATGCTTCTCTGATTTCCCTCTCTGCTTCCTTATCCTTTGTGTATAGGAGGACAACTGATTTTTTGGAGTTGGTCTTGTAGCCTCTCACATTACTAAAGGTGTTTTTCTGCTGTAGGAGTTCTTTGGTGGGGTTTTTGTACACTATCATATCATCTGCAAATAAGGAAAATTTAACTTCTTCCTTTCCAATTTGAATTCTCTTGATGCCCTTATGTTGTCTTATTGCTATTGCTAGAACTTCAAGCACTATATTGAAGAGGTATGGAGAGAGTGGACAGACTTGCCATGTACCTGATTTTAGTGTGATGGTGTTGAGTTTCTCTCCATTTAATTTGATGTTAGCTGTCAGCTTGCTGCAAATAGCTTTTATTATATTTAGGTATGACCCTTGTATCCCTAATCTCTCCAAGACCTTTATTGTAAAGGCGTGTTGAATTTTGTCAAATGCTTTTTCAGCATCTAATGAAATGATCATATGGTTTTTTCTTTCAGTTTATTTATATGATGGATTACATTGATAGATTTTCTTATGTTGAAACAGCCCTGCATCTCTGGGATGATGCCTACTTGATCATAATGGATAATTTTTCTAATGTGTTCTTGAATTCAGTTTGCCACACAAAGACTCAACCACAAAGAGAATTATAGGCCAATATCACTCATGCACATCGATGCAAAAATTCTCAATAATATACTGGCAAACCGAATCTATTAACTAGTACTTTCAACAGAGCAGAACTAGATACCATATTTTTGTCAGCTTGAACCTTTAAATTAATGATTTTAGCAAAGACAATGTGACTAAAATCTAAATATTAACAATATGAAACATGTTATATTATGTTTTATAACCTAATTTATTGTAGCTAATGCTTTTGGTGACTATCACTTGGCATTGGTGTATTTCCTTTTTAACTTTTTTTTTTGATTTTTCAAGACAGGGTTTCTCTGTAGCTTTTGGTTCCTGTCCTGGAACTAGTTTTTGTAGACCAGGCTGACCTGAAACTCACGAGATCCACCTGCTTCTGCCTCCCTAGTGCTGGGATTAAAGGCATGCGCCACCACTGCCCGGCTCTTGTAACTTTTTTTGGGGGAGTCTAGTCCCAGGTATTCTGGGTGGTAACTCACATTCTTGTATATCAATAAAGAACAGCATAAAACAGTTTTTAACATTATCTATATCAAAAAAATTTAAATTTTTGTGAACCTGAATCTAAAGATCAGAGACCAGAGAAAAATTACAAGTACAAAACTTATAATTATCAAAGACTAATTTTTTAACAAAACAAGCATAAAAAATTTTCTTTTTAAAAAATATTTATTTATTTATTATGTATACTATATTCTGTGGGTATGCCTGCAGGCCAGAAGCGGGCACCAGATCTCATTACAGATGGTTGTGAGCCACCATGTTTTTGTTTTTTTTTTTTTTTTTTTTGGTTTTTCTAGACAGGGTTTCTCTGTGGCTTTGGAGCCTGTTCTGGAACTAGCTCTGGAGACCAGGCTGGTCTCGAACTCACAGAGATCTGCCTTCCTCTGCCTCCCGAGTGCTGGGATTAAAGGCATGCGCCACCATTGCCCGGCTGTGAGCCACCATGTGGTTGCTGGGAATTGAACTCAGGACCTTTGGAAGAGCAGGCAGTGCTCTTAACCACTGACCCATCTCTCCAACTACACACACAAATTTTCATAAGAAATAAACATGACTTTTAACAAAACAAATGAGTTTTTTAAAACAAAAAAGAATTAACTGCTAAACATTTAGGTACAATTATTTACAGAAAACATCTTTTGGCCTTTTAAAATTTTTTTAATACCTTTTGTGACTTTTTATATACCTTCTATAATTTTTTATAACCCATATTTTTTTCCTGTAGAAACAAAAGTGTTGTTAGACATAATGTGTCTTTCACATTTATTTTTAAATCAACATTTTTTAAAGTTAAAAGTTGGTATAATTTAAAACTTCTTGTAAGCAATATCCAGACAGGAAAGGGTTAAGAGGAGAAACTGCTGGCCAGCAGAAGAAGCTTGAGTGTTATCATACAGAAGAACTTGGCTCAGACTAGAAAAGAGGCACAGAGAGTGTCCTTGGCTGCCATAGCTTTTTAAAAACAGTTTTGTTAACCTTTTTTTGACCAGGAACTCAGATTCTCTGTTTTACATTTACTCAGATTTTTAATTGCAAGCAGTCAATTCCCTGCTACCCATGTGGATATCCCTCTCTCCTGTCTAAGCAAAGGTCCTCAAGATACAGAGAGAGAACAAGGGATACAGGCTGCCCTGTTCTGCTGCAGCCAGCCTCTCTGGCACTAGCTCCATTGCCTGCCTTCTGAAGAGTCATTCCTCTGCCTTTAGCCAGGCGCATGATGATTTTGCCTCCTTCTCTGCCCCAGGTGCCACTGCTCCCTGTCCTTGGAGCCCTGCAGGCCCCAAAGATCCTCTGCCACATTGCATTTTCCAGTCTCAAGGCTTAGCTCTCAGCATCCAGGCAGTTTATTCTCTGCCATCAGACCTGGCTCAGGGCTAGGAATACAGATGCTAGATGGACTGCTGTCAAGTCATCTGTATTTTTACATTTAAGTTTTGTCTTATTTTTTTTAAGTCTTTGTAAGTCCAGTCTTAAACATAATAAATAAAGAGACAACAGTTTTCCGGAACTCCAGGGGATCACCATCCACCAGATGTAGTATCCCCAAAGACATTCCAAGTCATAGGCATGCACTCCCTACCCTCTACACACTCACTTCCTTTCTGGTGCTCTACAAGATTTTTCCTCTCTCTTTTCCTTCCCTAGGGGATTCAGGGGAGGGGGCTGGGACTCCAGAGGAGCTGAAGGATCCTCTAGGATAGAAGTTGAGAGAGATAGAAACAAAGCAACAATTACCATAACATAACACAAAGAGACTTTGACAAATTCCCTGGACAAGACACAGTGACATTTTCTCCAATTGTGCGAGAAACCCAAACAGCTTTCTTTGAGGTAGCTGCAAATGACCCAGGGATGGGAGAATGCTGGCCCCTGTCTATTAACACAGGACTGGGAGAATTCCAGTCTGGGAGCAAAACTCCCTATCTAAAAATGACCTGGGTCCAGAAAGGCCCCTGTCTGGAAATGACCCCAAACTGGGAGAATTCCCATCCTTGTCTGGAAATGACCTGAGGCCAGAAATGCCCCTGTCTGGAAATGACCTGGGGCCAGCAATGCTCTTGTCTGGAAAAGACCAGGTAGTGGGAGAATTCCCATCCCTGTCTGGAAATGGTGGACAAGGCATTCCTTGCTTCTCCAGGGTACAAGCATGTCCCCTTCAGAGAAAACCTCTCAATACCAAAATCCCAAATCAGTCGACCAGTACAAAACCAAAGCAGCCATGGTCAGACAGATAAGACAAAATGACAGAGACAAAGAGACAAGAGACAAAAGACAAAGAGAGCTCTCTCACAGGTAGATGCTAATAAACCTCCAAACTTTCATCATCCCAGTGGAATCTCTGGGGTTCCAGGCCAATGCACCAAAAGTTGTGCCCAGATTATGACCCCCAGAGAGAGACCAGCAGAGAGGTCTAGAGTGTAATAAGCAATACTTAATCAGCATAATGCAAATATGTTTTAAATTCATCTCTATTCTCCTTACAGCAAGGTAGGGAGGAGTTGTATCTTCTCTGTGGGGTAAGCTTTTAAAGGCCTAACTACAAAGAGATTATTTGAAGCTGCTTTAGCATGGGTACAAGGACTTTTGCTCCCTCCCATTTTGTTAACTTAGTGAAAGACCCCAAGTGTTGGGGAGACTCTCACCCAAGTCTCTGGATAACACAACTCCCCCAGTAACTCACGAGAGACCTTCCTTGCTGCAATCACATGAGGCTTTAATCGATGAGATGGGAACCAGTGCACTGGCCCCAAGACTCATAACCCACAACCCACGCAGGGAAAGAGTTCGACCCCTAGTGACCTGGAGAAGGGGTTTGTATAGGAAGAAACCACAACTTAGGGGCAGGGAGGGCGTCACAGAAAACCACAATGGGGCAACTCCCCGCCTTTCAAAATCACTCCAGGTAATAATTAGCTTGTTCCTGAAACACAGTATTCCAAAAATACCTAATGATAATCACAAGGGGGAAACTTTCTGTTTCTCAAGATAATTCTCAAGATTACAATCTAACTTTATCTTCAGCTAATTCCTGAAAGACAGTCACTGAACTGGCTAATGCTAGATTCCTGATTCATCTCTTCCTGCTTAGATTTTTGGCTATTTTCTTCCTGCCTGGGGGGGTCTGGATTTATCCAGGTCTTTCATCAGCTTTCTCCTTGTTCTTAGAGCCACTGTCCTTGAGTTATGCCTCAACAAGGAAGATTGGGGATTGTACTTAGGATGTCTGAACATGCTCATGTAATGTTCTCCCTTTTCTTAAGCATGCTAAATTAACAAATCCACTAGTGAACATGATTACAATGTAAAAACAGATATTTAGGGACATTCTTACCACAAAGTCTTGTAGGAACATATGTTAATTAGACAAATGATGGAAAGAAATGTCTCTGGCTTGTTCATATTGTACCATAAGGTCTTACTTGAAAATCAAGTAGATGACACTGTGAAAAGTTGATTGTCAATCTTGATGGTTGATCAAAAAGATAACTGTACCAACACCATATATCTCACAGACACAAAAGATAGAGAACAGAAAACCAGAAAACTTCAAGGAAAAGTCACCTAACAGCCCTCTATACAATGCTCCTGAATGAACGGTTATGATGATCTCTATTAATCTCAGAGCTAAGCTGGTTTTGCTCTGAGCAGGGTGGGTAGGCAGAAGGCCACAGCTGCTTCCATGCAAGGTAAGAAGGAGTCCATTTTAATTAGACCTGGCTTGTTGTCTGTCTCAGGGTCAGAACATCACTGTAGACAATTTCATTCTTTCTTTTTTTAACCTTAAAAAATCTTTAGTTATGTGGTGTTTTGCTTGCTTGTGTCTATGCACAGTACCTACAGAGGGCAGAAGAGATGAGATACCTGGGACTTGAATCAGAACTAATGGTGAGCTACCATGCAGGGGCTAGGAATGGAATCAGGGTCCTCTGTGAAAACAGCCAATGCTCTAATTGCTGGACCATCTATTTAGCCCCTCTTTTTAATTTAAAATTAATCTTTAAAAATGTTAATCAAAAGATGATACATCATTTTTTATATCTTTATTCCATCTCTGCCACAAATCCCTTCCAAATTCATCATTGTTAAGTGTGGGTAAATAAGTATGCTGAAATACATAAATATGTAATGCCCAAATGTGCAGTCTCCAAAAAGACAACAAGGAGATCAAGTCATATATATAAAAGCAAAGAGCCTTTATTTTATGCAAGTTTGAAAACTCGCTCTCTCTGCATGTCCAGAATATTGGAATAACTGGAGAGCCCTGAGCTGAGTTAGAGTTGGATTTTTATAGTAGTAAAGGTGGGGGTGAGTGGTTTCTAAGGTTCAGGATCCCTGATTGGCTGACATTTGCCTAGGGGTAACCTGGTGAGTGTGTGCTGGCAGGTGATCCTATCTACAGCTGTTGGAATGTTAAGCATTTCCTTTGGATGGTCTATTTTGGGTGGTGTTTGGGTAATTTCAGTTTATATTGATATGTATTTTTGTAAATTGATACAAATATATAGTTGTTTTGTTAGAAAATTACATATATATAAATATGTTTCTAATCTTGATCAAAGTATTGTACTTATATACTTTATTTAACAATTTAATGCAAATTTGTACACCTTGAAAGTTATTATTATCAATTAATTAGAATATCATGAAATATAAATGAATAGTCATCAATTATAATTAATCATATTTCGTATATTTTCAAAGTCAAGCTGAGATATATTTTAGATAGCCTATGACAATTGGTCATGACTTACCATGGGTATGTTTTTCTCTGTAAATGTGACCAAAAAAAGGGAGTAGAAGTTTATGTTCTCTTTTTATTAGTAAGAGCTGGTGCAATCCTGGCTGTTGGCTATGATGATAGGTCTTGGGAGAATTACATGACTGGAGCATCTAGAACAGTGGCATCTACCTAGTTCTCTATTTCTGAGTTTATTTTTCATTTGAACCCTGAATAAATTGTTAAATAAACTTTTGTGGGTTCTCACTTTAAGCATGGTGGTGTGCATGCAGCCTTGGTACTAAAGAAAGAGCTGAGAGCGCTACATCCAAATCACCAGGCAGCAGGTAGTGAAAAATACTTATATGTCCCTTCACCAAAGAATGAACAAGGAAAGTGTGGTACATTTACAAAATTGAGTACTACACAGTAAAATAATGACATCTTGAAATTTGCAGGCAAATGGATGGATCTAGAAAACATTATATTGAATGAGGTAACCCAGACCAGGAAAGAAATATTGTATGTACTCACTCATAAGTAACTTTAACACATAAAGCAAAAAACAACCAGCCTAAAATTCACAATTCCATAGAACCTAGAAAACATGAGGACCCTAAAAGAGGCATACATGAATCTAACATATGTCGGAAGTACAAAAAGACAAAGTCATGATATCTGTTAGTTCTCAAACACAGTGGTGTTTGTTTATACAGCTTGTTGCCATGTAATAGAAAAGAACATTTTCATTTTTTTTTTTTGGTTTTTCGAGACAGGGTTTCTCTGTGGTTTTGGAGCCTGTCCTGGAACTAGCTCTTGTAGACCAGGCTGGTCTCGAACTCACAGAGATCCTCCTGCCTCTGCCTCCCAAGTGCTGGGATTAAAGGCGTGCACCACCACCGCCCGGCAGAAAAGAACATTTTCATTCCTGCGCTATTGACATGTTATTTTTATGAATTCTGATGTCATCATCACATTTCCAAACAATAATTATTTAGTTTCTACATTTCCATATGCTAGAGGACCTGACAGACCCATGTGGGATCTAATGTGTGTTATTTATGTAAGACAAAGCCTATTCCTGATTATATCTTGAACCTGAAGAA